>LKNJ01002819.1:1299-55888 GCA_002120245.1 Maccullochella peelii | reverse complement strand
GTGTGTGTGTGTGTGTGTGTGTGTGTGTGTGTGTGTGTGTGTGTGTGTGTGTGTAGGCCTATACGATTTAATATAATTTATGGCCAATGTTGTATTTCTTAGGCCAAATGGAAATGTTTGTTAATGAAAATGTTTTGTGAGTGTGTGAGTGAGAGAGAGTGTGAGTATGTGACTATTATTACTTTTAATAAACCTTACCTTTGGGTTAGTCACTACTTTATTCTCTTGAGTTTTGTTCCCTCCCGGCCTATCTGAATTATGTCAAACTAAGACTGTTGTGCAATCTCAAAATAAATGTACTGGTATAGTACTGTAAATGTAAGTTAAGGAGTGTTGCTGATAACCAGTTAGAACTCGTGGCGTTGTAGTCTTAAAATATGTTGAAAAGGTCTTAAAAAAGGTCTTAAAAGGAATGGAATTTAACTTCAGGATTCCTGCATATACCCTGTTATAGATGATCAATAAGTAGTCTCTCCTCAGCGTTCCCTGCATGGCCAACGGGGCTCTTAACATTTGATATATACCTAATACAGCATCAAAAGTACAATTCAGCCTGTCACAACAGCATGATTGATTTAGACCATTTACTTTTATGCTCAATTTCCTGTTCATAAGACTGAGGGCATTTTATGCTTTATCCCATTTTATTAATTTATCATCAGGAATTTTGTGTATAAAATATAACTATAAATGTCAATATTTGTCTTATGATCTCTGTGTGTCTGTGAGAAAGAGAATTAATACTGTACTTTCAGCCATGTACTACACTGGTTACTGGGTGCTTTGGAGCAAAATAACCTTACAGTTATACGTCCCACCTTTTCTGCCATTTCCAAGGTAACCTGGAGCAAGCCAATGAGGAGCTTAGAGCTGTGATCAAGAAGATCTGGAAGAGGACCAGCATGAAGCTGCTGGACCAAGTGGTGCCTCCTGCAGGCGGTCAGTGTTCATGACACACACAGCTACACGTGGGCAACACTGTGCATAAACCATGATCATCATTTGCTTCTCACCTTCATTCACAGTTCAAACAGTAACCTCACTGTGTCCCTCTCTTCCTCTGTGCCGTTCATTCACTCACTTGATTTGAATATATGTTGCTTCTCATTTGTATTTTCCCAAGAATTTATAATGGCAACCTCACATGTGGACTACAGTATATGTGAACGACCACCAGACGCAAATGGTTTTAATGTTATATAACATTCGTTAACATCTGATAGTGCAGATTTGCATTGACAGAGAAGGTCACACTGCAAACAAGTCTATGTCCATGTATTAATAGAAGGAGGAAGGATGTCAAACAATGGACGAAGGACAGCATTGTAAATATATTACTCCCTTAATTTGAATTTAAAAAGGAAGTCAGTGACATTTACACACTTTTCCTTTGCTGAATTATGTTCACACTTCAGGATGCAGTCCCAGTTCATTTTTTTTTGTTTTTTTGCCACTGTGCTGTACGCTGTGCATCAACAAGGAATCACACCACACTTCACTTCAAATTGTCTTCCACACGGAGACAGACGCTATGCCCATCTTGAGTTAATGTCAGTTACAATTAATTCCACTTTTCACAGCAGAGAAAATGTATCAAAACACCCATAGAAAGCTTTTGACCCACTCCTGTAGCATAATCCACTTCTCTGCGGTCCATCCATATGCTCAGTGTCTTATATCCAAATAGTCATATTTTCACAGACATACAGCTAAATATAGTGCACTCAAAGCTCTGAAGCTCAGATAAAGGTATTTAGCCATATTTAGTGTGTCTTAGTGTTTGGAACATACTGATCATACAGATGGACAGCACAGAAGTGGATTATGTTTATAGGCCCTTTTCACAGAAGACATTGGACTTGTCACAGTAGGAAAAGCACAGGTGTTACTAATAACATTAACAATGGCTCTGTTCCATTAAAGTGTCCCATTAAGCTACAGTGTGACAGTTAGCCAGCATGCACAATACCAGGACCCTGAAACTGAAGCAGCTAAACACCTGTGCTTTTTCTGCTGTCCTGTTTCTAAAGCCACCTTTCAAGTCCACATAGTGGTAGTGGTTTAACACAGACGAAGCTAGATTTTGGGAGGTGTATCACTTTAAGATGTGTTGAGGGTTAATCCAGTGGTGGCCTTCGACATCCTGTTTCTGCTTTTCTGAAGCAGTGAGGCCCACTTGCTGACCACATCCAACAAAACGAGATAGACAGGGGAACAAACCTTCTACTGTTACCATGTACAGAACCTCCTCTTCAATTCACAGAAACTCTCCTAATCAGTCAGTAACAGTTTAACTTCTGTCTCTGTTTATTTTATATTTAATCTCGCTGTCTCAGGTTCCGCATTCTCTCTTCTTCTAGCCCTCCCTTTCTGTCACATAGAGTTTATACTGTATACTCTATGTGATACTCTATGTGATAACTCAGATAAGGAACACTCCAAAAAAGCTGTGGAAATATTTGAAATGAAATGCTGGTCTCTTTATATGTAGTATACTTTTTGTGTTTTGCTGCTGATACAGGCCAAGCCTAGGCGCAGTTTTCTTACTGTGCTGAGGATTTATTCTTAAAACCGTTTGATAATCATTTTTAGCGACAACTTAAACAGAAACCCACTGACCATTAGTTGTAAGAACTTTGATGTCAGGGTTTGTTTTTTTTAGTTTTTTTTAGGTTGGAGTATATCAGATTTGGATATGCACATGCCTCAATCGTAAGGTGAACTGTGCACTTCCTTTATGAACATACTGCATACTGCTCAATATATTTAAATGTAAATCAATGAACTTTTTATGTGTTTTTATGCAGCTTATCGTGAGTCAAAACAAATGTGATGTCTGTTCTTGCAACATCAGCCAAGCATGGTGGTCTGCGTGATTTGCCATTATTTGTTTAACCTATTGTTCATACCAGTTAAGACCAATAGACAAGAAAGAAAACTGCTGAATATGAGCACGAGTTCAGTTTGCCCTCATCAGTGCATTTATAGTACAGTCATGCAAATCTTTGTAAATATTATTATCAAATGCCAACCTCCACATCCTGGCACACCTGAGTTTTTGAATGACATTGTTTTACTTATTTTCCAAGTAGGAATGAATATACCCTCAGTCTAGCATGTACATACAGCTTCCTCTAGTTGTGTCCATGTAGTCTTTTTCCAGTGTCCTTCTGCGCTTCTGCTCTGCTGTGTTTTAGAGCTTGTCAAACTTAATTTAACTGCATGTCTCTGTGTGCATTAGTTTGCTAACCTGTTTTTTGTTTTTAAATCTTTTCTGCTAAGTCTTTCTCTTCCACAGCTTTCTCTGCTTTCAGTATAGCGCTCAGTCAGTCGCTGGCCTTCTCTTTCTGCCATCCTGAGCTCTCTGGGGCAGTTCTGTTTTAGTCTGGTGGCATGAAACAACTGATACCTCTTTGTTAAAAAGTTCACCAGGCTCTGCCCAGAAAGATAATCTGCTGTCACCTGCGAGCACAAAATTCACTGTACATTGATCTGGAGGGAGATCATTATGAAGAAAAATATACCATCTTAACAAGTGAGTCAGTTAAACAGTCCTAAAATGTTACTGCTTCTTTGGAGGATCGCTTGTTGAATATGTTTGTGGTCACAGGTTTTCTTTCTGAACAGAGCCTCTTTCTGAACAATTTCTCTCTGTGGCTGTGTCGGGTGATGTAGAGAAACGTGTCAGCTGCTTTAAGATGGATCATCATCGCATCTTTTGTATGGAATGATTCTTCCATATTAAAGCATTTGTTTCCTTTTCTTGATTCCTTTTCTTGCTAAAATGGACAGGTGACAACAAAAAAAAAAGAAACCCACATTTCCTACAGACCGTGATTCAGCCACCTTTTTTTGTTTTGTTGTTTAGTCTCTCTCCCCCGTCTGCTTCAGCAACCACTTATCTGAGTGAATCAGACCCACACTTGATTAGCCTCCCTGCATGGCAAATAGTGAGTGTAATCACAGCTGCCTCTCTGGCTAAATGTAGTTTGTGTGTTCTCCCTCGTAAGGGGAGCTGTAGGTCTGACCTTTAATGCTTCTCTAAACTCTTTGCTTTGCTGCCTTCTTGCATGTGCTTCTCGCTACAGATCATGTTGTTTTATAGATACACAGAGATATAAACACGTCTGCTTGTCTCTCTCTGGTGGATGTTAAATGTAGTAAATTCTGCAACCTGGTATGTGTGGTAGTAACTGGTTAGACATATTTTAATTCACAGTAAATATGTCTGTTTCCTTGGTGTTCAATCCAAAAATTCATAAATTACTGTAATCTAAACTTGTCATCAACTGAAGTCTGATTTTGGTGCATTACATCGCTTGCATGAGCAAGTGTGTGTGTGTATGTGTGTGTGTGTGTGTATGTGTGTGTGTATTTATGGCCAGAGGCATTATGTTTTCAGTTTGTCCGTCCGTCCTGTTCTTGTGAACGCAATATCTCGGGAACACCTGGAAGGAATTTCTTCAGATTTGGCACAAATGTTCATTTGGACGCAAGGATGAACTGATTAGGATTTGATTGTCAAAGGTCAAGGTCACTGTGACCTCAAAATGACCATGATAAACACATTTTTGGCCATAACTCAAGAATTGATGCAGTAATTATGACAAAATTTCACACAGATGTTTAATGGGATACAAATGACCTACAGATCAGAGAGGCTCCGGAGCCAGGAGAAAACAAAAGCATCACATTTTGTGTGGCTATACATAAGAATCTTTAGATAGCAATCAAACCCCCTTTTAGCCAATACATCTCTGATAATCCTTCATTAATCAGTTTAACGTTGTATATTCACCATACATCATATATATCCATTTAGCCAAAAAATACACTTTATACCTTTTTTATTCAATTCCTTCAAAGTATTCACTACATATGAGTCTGAACAGACATGGATGTAAACTTCAGCTTGACTGGTTGGTGGAGGCATACAACTTCAGTGCAGCAATTCTAGTTTTTTCTTTTTGTGTGTGAGAGGAGTGTTTCATAACCACACATGTTTTCAGAGATGAAGCAAGATGGGAGCTGCAGGTGCAGATGTTATCTGTTGTCGGGTTATAACCTGCAGCACATGTTTGTGTGTGTGTGTGTGTGTGTGTGTGTAAATGTCATTACTTTACAGATTCTCACATACTTTCGAAATTACATTCAGCTATGTCGTTAAAGCACCTGACCTACATCCCATGCATTCAGTTCTGATATTTAAATAGTGTTAAGAATATTGTTTAGCTACACCTTTTGTTTATTCATTATAATTATAATTTTTATGTTTGAATTGAAAGGGAATTTAACGGTGCTTTGCTCTGTTTCAATACAGCCACAATTCAGGGCCTGATCCATGACACAGTGCAGTGGGCAATAACATAGTATTACGTCCAGATAAGTTCTTTGATGTGCTCCCGAAAAATTACTTATAACATAGTGGTGTGTGTGTGTGTGTGCTGGTCTGTTGTGATCCTCTTGAAATGTTGTTTCCTAAACTGTATAGTTATGATAATGCTCAAGCAGTGAAGCTTTATGGTATTTCACGAACATGTCTTGGTATTCTTTTCATTTTGATTGTTACAGAAGTATTCTCTTGTTTCATTGTCGAGATATTGTCTTTTCATGCAACCTTCTGCAGCAGTAGTGCTTCATCATTGTGATGTTTTACTGTTAATGGACTTCCGTTTGGATACTTTCAGTGCAATTTGACTTTTCTGCCTAGATATGTTTCTGTTCTACTAGATGGTGAGATAGTAGTGGGTCAGATCTGCTTTGAGGGATTTTACTTTTTAAATGTTATGGATACATACAGAATTTCAGTGTTTCGGTATTTTGGTGTTGATCTGGGAGGCTTTGGTGTGTCTGGTCTGTTCACTCAGATGACGAGGTAACAGTGGGGAAGTTCTATGCCACCTTCCTGATACAGGACTACTTCAGGAAGTTCAAGAGACGCAAAGAGCAAGGTCTTGTGGGAAGGCGCTCGTGGGAGAGGCTGAACACCACCATGGCTCTACAGGTGAGTAAAGTACAATGTATCATGCTCGTGTTCATGGGAATACAATCCCAAAGGTTCACTCCACCAGTATTGCATAAACCATTGATTGAATGTTACTAAACTTCCATCTAAATAAGAGCCAATTCTGAGATAATTGTATGTGTTGCTGAAGCTCAGCACTCACATCAACTCTGTCTCTGAAAAACAAAAATCAAGTTAGAAATATTGGTTTAATCATAGACTCACATCTGGATTGTAATAGCCATACAAAGTCAGCCCATTATCATCATAAAATACAGTGACTATGAGAAGATTCATGTCCAGGCAAGACTTAGAAAAACTTTTGGAAGATGCAGATTGGATTATTGTCTGTTTCTTGTCCGTATAGAATTAGTTTATATGCAATAAAGCACAGTATATAGTATATATTATAGAATTATTAGTCTTTCCTCAGGTCTCCCTAAAAAGTCCCACAGGCATCTAATTGTAATTTGGTAATTTTAGTAGCTCTGCTTATTTTGTTTTTTTGCTCCACTGAGCTGATAACTTCCAGAACACATGAGATTTGCTTTGACTCTGACTACCATGTTAACAGCGTTTATGAATCACTCTGTAATCACTGTTATCAGTGGAACTGTCTGGGCAGAGTGAGTTTGTGCCTGAAAAAACTGAAATGTTTGCAAACAAGTAAGTTAAGTTTTGTCTCAACCAGATAGAGATAGAAGTGTGTATATAAGAAGCCTGTAATGGCTGGTAGGTTTGGTATTATAGCTGCTCTCTTTGCAGGCTGGCCTGCGCACGCTGCATGACATTGGACCAGAGATCCGTCGAGCCATATCATGTGACCTGCAACAGGAGGGGCTAGTAGATGCTAATGGAGAGGAAGAAGAGGAAATCTACAGGGTAAGAAGGGTTAAAGATCTCCTTCAGACATGTTTTAAGACATATAAAAATACTGTTTTGTATAAAAAGTAGTCTGATATGATTTTCCACAAAAACACCAAATCACCTTGTTAAAATGGGTGAAAATTACATATCTATGCCTGCTCCTTAATTGAAAAATCCAGAATCTATGAATATGCATAGAAGTTTTTGTTTGTTTGTTTTTATTATTTGTTGTTGTTATTGAAGGGACGCTTCGCCAACCTGTGACGGCTGTAACACCTGGCTGTCACCTTTTGCAATTAAGATTTCATAAATAACTAGTTAGCACGGGAGAAATTGAAATAGAAAACTTAAATTCGTAGAAATATTATTGAAATGTCGAGCTTCTGCAACTGTAAATGGCAGTGAATGCAAACTTGACCAAACCTACTGTAAAAAAAGAAACAAAAAAGACATGACTAAACATCCACAATGTCCAATTCTTGGACCACGTATGATCCAACAATATGCATTTTACATAATTAGTAGTGTTAAATAACCAGTTTAAAATTTGTTTAAATGAACACATTTGAAAACATGAGAAGAGTGTGAAGGGGTGTTTGCGCTCATCTGATAGGGAAGTAGAGGTGTGAAAAAAAAGATTGGGAACTACTGCTTTAAATTAATCAACATGTTGTTTATCAGGGAATTGTTTAAAATGTTGTTTACTGATGCAAGTTGTCATATTTTTTGTTTTGGCTAGCATCTTATGAGCTGTACTTTAAACAGCTTTCTGTGTTTCCTACTGTGTTTGTTTTGTCTCAGCCCTCATTGGTTTCTGGTGTCTCTCTGCAGCGTAATGGCGGTCTTTTTGGGAACCATGTCAACCATGTCAGTGAGGATCAGCAAGGCTACTCCCACCCGACCACTGTCACCCAACGGCCGTTACAGATCCTGCCCTTGTCCTGCAGTGCCTCAATTGAACCCACCCAAACAGGCAGGAGAGCCAGCGACGACGACGACGACGACAACAGAGGAGGGGAGACAGAGATGAACTCTTCACCCATCCAGTATAATCACCATTATCACACCCCTCATCCGTATAATTATCCTCACTGTATTTCCACTTGCCATCAATCGCCAATACCCTCCAATGCCAACCTCAACAATGCCAATGTGCCCTCACTTCCCTCCATGACCAATGGGAGGCAACAGAAGTGTTTGTTAAGGCGAGACCGTCCATCCTCCACCAAAAATGGATCATCCGTGTCCACTTGCAGCAAAGGAGTGCACCACAAGCCTCGGAAGTCACACTCCACAAGGTCAGTGGATTGAGACCTAAAATTGATCTTAAAATGTAATAAACAGGAACAGTCTCCTATTATTGCAGTTATTATGTGTGTAACCAGCATCAGGCTGGAGAAGTGGTGAGTACTTTCTAAAGAGTACTCAACCGATTTAGCATTGCACTCCTGTCACATTGTCGGACATGATGGACAGTTTAAAAAATAAAGGATCAAAATTGATGTAGCAGAACCAGAGATAGTGCCATGGATTCCTTACCCACAATGCAACTCGACTGCTGACAGTTCAGTCACAGATTCGGGTGTGCTATACTAGTAGTGGCTAATGTAGCTTCGAGCAGCTAGCCTCAAGCAGAGATGAGGAACGGACTGCAGAGGTCTGGTAAGCCCATTTCTTATGAGATTTTTTTCATTTTCAAACTTTCAAACTCGCTCTAAATCACTTTTACAACTATTGTATAGACCTGTATAGACTTTGTGTAAAAGTTCCCCTTTTAAGGGAGAACCTTGTTTTGCATAAACTAAAGCAGCCTCAGGAGCATCTTATGATAGTTACAGACATGTCAGAAAACTGACATCAAAATTTCAATGAGTAAAGAAACCAAATATGTTTAATAAGCTTTTAGCAGTTTGAGAGGATCCAAGCTGATACTGCACTGTAGGACTGGGTGATAATTCAATGTTATTGTATATCGACTTTTATTGGATTCCTATCGGCCATTGTGTGACCAGTTTACTAAACTCTGTTGTCCAAAGTCCAAGCAAATTGTTAAACACAATGAGTTAATGAAAAATGGTAAGTTGTGTTGAAAGAGTTTTGTCTGTTGTAATGCATAACACTGTAACGTAGCCTTTTTATATGTAACCTTGCATTAATTTGCATACCACCATATGAGGACTGCAACTAATGATTATATTCTTTAATCGATTAATCTGCAGATTATATTCTCAATTCATCGTTTGGCCTATAAAATATCAGAAAATTGTGAATAATGCCTGTCACAGTTTCCTAGAGCACAATGTGACTTCTTTTGTCTGACCTACAGTTCAAAACCGAAAGGTATTTAATTTTCATTTACATTGAAGGCAAAGAAAACCAGCATAGTCACAGCTGAGAAGCTGGAACCAGAGAATTTTTGGCATGTATATGACTTAAACGATTAATCAGTTGTCCAAATAATTGCTGATTAATTTTCTTTCAATCAGCTAATTGTCTCAGATCTATGACATGATTATCTATATCTTAAAATATTCTTAGTTACTGTGATATTGATTTAAGTCAGCCCGACTGCAATGTCTATCCAGCTGTTTGCCAGACTATCCTCTGAAACGTTCAACAGATGATGGAGAGCAATGGAAAAAAAGGGCATCTAGAAACCCATCCTGAAACTACCCCTGAGCCTCCTGTTTAGCATGACCAGCTCGCATTGCTCCATGTCAAACCATGTGCATCCCCCCCACTGATATACAAATCTCTAATCTCAAATGGATTCATCTCTGCCTACACAGCTGATTGCAAAAGAGCACCTTCATGGGCATTGTTTCCTGTCCCAAAGAGCATTTTCTTATGGACTTCTTTGGTCTGTTTTCTTAGTTTTTGAGGGGGGTGATTTTTGTTCTCATTCTGTGCTATCCTATTTCACCCCCCACCTGTCTAAGAACGATTGATCTCTCTTTAATTGGCCTCTACAATATGTATTTGCTTCTAATTTGCACTAAAATGTCATTACAGTATTTTACCTCATATGCTTTTGGACAATAAGCTTATAAAATACCAATATACTTTTTTTGTAAACATTCCTTGGCATCTACCATATCCACTCGATTAAAATGACGTAGCTACAATTTTAAAAGGTTACTTGACACAAAATACTTTACTTAAATTACTTACCTCTGGTGGTGGTGTCTAGCCATATAGTTTCTGTTTTATGTGCTGAGGTTGTTAGACATCGACCTCTGAAATTTATTTTTGTCAGTTCGAAACAATGCAGGTGGATGGAATTTGATTCATTATGCTTGCAGCATTAAATAATTCCTTTGTTACAAGCAACCTCCCTTTCCAGAAACAATGTCCCAGTTACTCTGGATAATTCACAGACCTTGCTGTCAACAGTCTTCAACTACTTTCTACAAAAGAAATAGTTTCAGGTGCAACTTTTATTGTAGAATGAAACCATTTCTTAATAAGAATCACATACTATTCAGTAACACTACCTTCCCCACCTGTACAAAAATCTACTTTTGTAAGCGTTTTAATTTGTGTCCTGTTGTCTTTTGTCATTGCATGGAACCTCTCTTCCCCTCCCTTCCCTACTCTCCTGTTGCAAATAATCCTGTCTGTCTGACTGACCCCTTCCTTTCCTTGGAGCAGGACACGCTACTATGAGGCCTACATTAGGTATGTGCATGATGTTAACTTAACAGAGCTTCATTTCACAATATGTGGTTTTTGGTGGCGGGTGTGTCACAAAACATGCTGGGAAAGCTTCTTACTTGCAAACAAAAAGAGTCTTATTTGTGTAAGTTTCAATAGACATGATAGTGAATGAGCACTGTGGGGAAATGCAACTCTGAAGCCTCATGATGGTTCAGTAAAATCGGTGTTTCACAGTATTAATGTCTGTGCTTTATTGCACTGAATCTGCATAAAACCTCCAACAAACAGCAACTGAAAAGAATTCTTGCAATGTATAATTGCCATATTTGCACTGGTCAATATTCAACTCGTTGTATCTTGACGGTTTGATGCCAGGTCAGAAAGCGGCGGTGGACTCTACCCCACTGTTCGCCGAGAGGAGCCGGGGGGTGGGGACAGCGATGACGAGCGAGGCTCAGGAGAGTACTACAGCGGGGAGGAGTTTCACGAAGATGACATCATGCTCACAAGGGACAGGTACTGTCAGCTTAACTTGATCTGAGGCAAGACTGACAGTAAAACTATATTATAATATATATTATTGTACAAGTATTTTCTTTCTGAGTGGCAGCACTATCATCTAGAATAGTGGTTTCCAACCATTTTGGTCTAAGTTAACCCCAGAGCCCTGCCAACTGAACTCACGTACCCCTTCATCGATCGCCACCTATCATGTCCCAAATGTTTGATTATATAAAAGTGGGTATTGTTACATTTTTTTCATACAGTTGAAGTGTCAATATTTAGTTTGTTTTGCTCAGCAATACTACCACTTAGAGTGAAGCTGAATGCTCCAACCGTTTATTCATTACTTTAAGCTAACTATTTCAACCATTTATACATTACTTTCTTTAACTGTTTATCCATTACTCTTAGCTACCTGTTTAGACTTCTGTGCTCGCTTGCTAACTAGTTTTAACCCTTTTTGCAACAGGTAGTGTTCAGGTGTTAAAGCTGCCTTAATGTGTGGATATATTATTTTAATTAAATCTGAGGTACTTCGCAATCTTTCTACATACCCCCTGGCTACTGCAGAAGTACCTCCTGGGGTACAAGTTACCCCTGCTTGTGAATCAATGAGCACTTGGTGCACTGACCTCATTTGCTACCTGTTTCCAGTTTTTTTTCCCCTCCAAATATTTGTAGTCATTATATAAGAGTTACATAGTTGGTTATTTTTTTTACAACACTGAAAAGAATTCCTTGGACTAGATCTAGACTTTGATAGAAAAAAGATTTTGTAAAGATGTAAAGTTTTTATATATTGTTTCACAGGTTGTCCAACAAGGACCATCATGATGCAGAGGGAGACTTTGAGCTCGAGGTTCCCAGGGGAGACCACCAGTCTGATGGTTACTATGACGATGACCAACAGCCGATCTACCAAAATGGCAGGCGGTCACCCAGGAGATGGTTTTTACCCTCACCTCAAGGTGGTATGCCACACCACAACAGTGTAGATTATTTGTTATGCCTTTATTGGATAGCGTTAGAGTGAATAGGCAGACAGGAAATGGAGAGAGAGGGGGGCATGACATGCAACAAAGGCCGCCGGCTGGATTTGAACCGGCCACGTTGCGTTTATATGGTATGCACTGTGACCATTCGGCTACCACGGCGCTCCGTTTATGACAACTTTATGACTCAATTGAGTCAACAATATGACTCAATTCTAAAAATGTACTGCACATATCAAAAAACTGGGCTGATTCAGCCAATATTGAACTAACCACGCAGTCGGATTCACTAATTGCGCAGTGCAAGTACTAATGTAACGAAAAGGTCAATTGGATTAGTATGTGGTGCATAAAATGAGCTTTTCTTGTGTTTCATCTAACTTTGGTCTTGAATAATTATTAACAATTATACAATTATCTTACAATTATAATACAATTACAATTATTTTTCTGTAAGTAACCACAGTTAGAGTCTAGAGAGTTATGATTTCCGGTTCTTTTCTGTTCCTTCAGCCTCCAACAGACCAACATTCAGTTTTGAGTGTCTTCGCAGAAGTAGTAGTCAGGATGAGGCTCCTCCCTCTCCATCCTGCACAGCTCTTCCACTACACCTGGTGCAGCAACAGGTACACACACACACACAGAGACACGATTTTCTGTATCATAATTGTTAAAATTGTAGGAATAGCACCTGTAAGAGACCTGTTTTGTCTCTACTCCCTACCCCAAAATGTCAGCCTTAATTGATTCTTCTTCATCATCATGACCTGTGAACTCCAACCTCAGGTAATGGCGGTGGCTGGTCTCGATGCCAGCAGAATTCACCACCTGTCTCCTGCACGGTCGCTGCGCTCCTGGGCCACACCTCCTTCCTCACCCATTAGCCATGACTGCTCGCCCTGCTACACACCACTCATACAGGTCTGGTTCACTGTGTGATAAAAGACCATATTTTAAGATAAACCACAGATCGCCTAGCATTTCACCAAGAATAGGTAAATATTGTCTGAAGTCTAAAGGTTGTTCACAGCAATGGTGGCGAAATTTGAGCAAACTCTAGAAATGTTTTTATTGAGCTTGAGCAGGTTTTTTAAAACCATAAACATTCATCTCAAATGATTACTTTAGTGCTTCCATCAATAGAACTAGACCCATACAAGTCGAACTGGACCAAACTGCTTTGCAAACATTTGCTAATTTCTGTTAATGGCAAGACTGGTTTAAGTAAGATAAAATTAACATCTTGATCAGTGTCTAGTGACAAAATATGTAGTTTCAAAATGTACGCCTGTGTATGTGCATGTGTGTACTCAGGTGGACTGGCGCAGTTCCGGCAGCGTCTGCAGCATCCCTGCAGCTGTGAAGAGGAGTTCGTGGTATACAGATTGCCAGGAAGGTCCTCCCAACCGCAGCCACTCTCCGTCACGTCTGCAGTTACCTGCTGAGAGCTGCTCACACTTCCTGCAGAAGAGAGGCAGTGCCAACAGTCTGGTGGAGGCTGTGAGTAAAAAACACTGGCTCTATAGAGTTGTTGTTTTTTATTATCCAGGGACCCTCTAAAATTAGGACTACAGACCCTATCTGATAAGATTTCTTTGATATGTTTGTGTGTATGTTTGTCATTCTCTAATTTGTGTATTTCTTTGTGAATTAGATTAGGTATGCAATGATTATTTTCAATATCAAATAACCTCTTGATTATTGTCATGACTGATTGTTTAATCTATGAAATGTCAAACATTATGACCAATGCTGAGTTGCCAACATCCAAATTTTATTTGAACCTTTGATATGCAGCCAAAAAACCCAAAGCATTAACATCATAATGATATCAAAATGGAGAACAAGCTTATCTTTGCATTTGTGAAGCTGAAACTCAATATTCTGTCACCTGATCAACAATTTGATTACAGATCATTTCAGCTCTACAGAAATGACAGACCAATAAAAGTATTTCTATATTTTCCTGGGACCCCCACGAGGACCCTTGGAGGTCTCTAGACCCCACTGTGAGAGCCACCTGCACAAACTTGCTCAGTAGATTGGCCTACATGCACACACAATTAAGATGGCCACAAATGTTCCTGAGACTGCCATAATCTGACATTAGGGTGAATTCTGGTGCGAATTTATGGACAAAATATATATTTTTCGCTTCACCAGTTTTCAGCTGTGATTATTTTTCACCTGTTCTCAGGTGCTGATCTCCGAGGGTCTGGGGAAATACGCCAGGGACCCCAAGTTTGTGTCAGTGACCAAACACGAAATTGCAGACGCCTGCGAGATGACCATTGATGAGATGGACAGCGCTGCTAGTAACCTCCTGAATGGGAGTATGGATAACGGCGACACTGGGGGAACGGGGAACATCAGCTCGGACCCACATGCCCCCGCTCTAAGAGACCCCTATCTAAGAGACCACAGTATCCGTGACTACAGCGACGAGGAGCCGTACGTGGCTGTGAAATGCGAGGAGGACCTAACGGACGAGATGATATGCATCACGTCGCTATAGCAGCGGCTCACACTGGATTATTTAGGTTTTTTCAATTGAATTTCGACTACTATTCCACAGTGAGGGGATGTCTCTGTTCAAGTGCATCCTGCTATAGCTATATAAATCTACACCATGGATGGATAAGAGAACAAAGTGCCTTGTTTTCTCTTTCTGTGGAGTGGCGAATGGAAACGTAGGAGAGTTGAGAGAAACGGATGGATTTATGACAGAGCTGAGATACATTCAGCAAATACTGAAACCAGAGAGCATCAATCTACCTGCCAGCCCACCTGTCATTTAGCAGGAATGCAGGATACTCCCTGCAGGTTGTTTTCCATTTTCGTTATTATTAACAGTGGTTTGATACAGCAGAATAGCCTGGCAACCTCACAAAGCCAGCCCAAAGCTCACAAGTTAGTTTTTCTAACATCTACTGAGGAGTCCAGCAGCTGAAAGCTACATTTGTCCTGCTGCAAAATGTCTTTGGCTGTCTAATGATTCCCAAGATTTCCTGTTTTCAGCTGTGTTTCATTTCATGTATATATGTGTGATTTTAACCTTTAGTGGCCATGATAACAGATGCAGTTTTGATCTGCCACTGGTTATTTATATTACATTTTGGCCTCCGTGACTCAAATAACACACACAAAGAAAAATGTGATATAAACGTATATATAATATTTTTTGTTAATGTATTTCAGCAAATCTCAGTGCAGAGTGACGATCAGGCTGATCCAAAGCCATCGCAGCTGGTAGGTATGAATCTGGGAGCTGCTCGGGGTTCACAGTTCAGGGTTTCAGGGTCAAACCTTACTTGTGTGTACGTGTCTCAGTACTTGACTTGAAAAGGAAATGACATATCAATGAAAAAAGACTTTGTCCTCAGGCATATCCTTCTGTTTCTCATGCACGCTGATAAGACACAGAGGAACATACTGTATAAGACCTTTCCCCTTTACACCAACAATAGACACTAAATTGACACTAAAGTTTACTAACTTGATTACTTTCAACACCCTGAAAATAAAGGAACATTTAGGATGACACTGCAATGTCACAGACTTGTTGCTATAGTGATCCTTAACTTTTCTCAAAGCCACTTGAAAACTGTGAGGAGAGACCATTTCATTGTTACAAACTCACTCAGAATATGCAATGATTCACTTTACTCAGACCTGCTTTAGACTATGCAGGTTATGCATAGACTATAACTAAGTTATGAAAATAAGACAAACTGCCTGAATGTTCACGCTGAGAAAATGTGAGAAAACTGTAGAGGAAATGTTTAGATTTCAGTATGGCACACACAGAATAATGCTGTGTCACACTGGTCTTGGGGTATTATGTTTATGTAATATGTTTTAGCTTCCTCATCTGCGACAATTCCTGGAAAAAACCCCCAAGAAAACAAAGACGATGCAGAGTTTCCTGCCTCATGGCTGAAGACCAAGTCGTCACGACAGTATCATCTGTCTGACATTAGTCATGTCATAAATCATGTTTGGCTCAATATTTCCTGCCTCGACAGCTGTAAAGTTTTGCTTTTAGGCCACGTTAGTTTCGTGAATCATACGTCACGTTTGATGGGTTTCACCTGCTGAGCACAAATGAAATTGAGTGGAATTTCATGATGAGGCAGATGAAGTAACTAGATCTTGAAAACAAAGGTGTGACAGATTTTTGCTGTTTGTCACCATCTACATACTGTATATTTACGCCACAACAGAAAGGGAAGCTATATTTTTTGAATTTCCTGACAATATATAAATTCAATATATTGTTGTTGGGTGTATATAATGTGTTTTTGAAATGAAATGACTGATGTTAGCTGTTGCCTTTTATGTGTAGGATTTCTTTTTGTTCAAACACCAGTTTGAGTGCACAAGATGCCCAAAACAGCTGCTGTCTGTGAAGGGAGAACTTCACAACCTGCTCGTAGATAAAAACACACATTTGCTCCACCACTAACCAGTGTTTGTCTACCACTGCCAACTGTAATAATGTCTTCAGGTCAACTTTTACAAACCAACACTGGGTCGTGGCAGGGCAATCTTGTATTTCTTTTTTTCCTCAGTTGAAATACTGTTGTCAGGGCAACATGTTTGTTCTGTGCAATCAAAGGGCTCCTTCAGATATTAAACCAAAACAAGGGATCATTAAGTGCATTTACATGCACATGAATATTCAAATATTATTCCAAATGCATCGATTTCTTTCCATTTTGAAGTAGTTGTTGTAGTGTGCACCATTTCTTATGTACAATAGTGACAAACATTTAATGCCAATATTGAAAGGACGGTTTGCTGTTGCTTTTTTTTCTTGCATACAGATGATACCGATAAATTATTACCTCTATAACTATCCGGGTGTGTTAATTTACGTCAGGGAAACTGTGGCAAAGGCTGCATTTGCACAAAAAGGGAAAAAAAAATTTTTAAACTAGTAATAATGTGACATTTTCATGTCAATTTTCTACAGTGATTAATCCGATTGGCCATAATTCTGAGTTATGATTGGTTAATGGTGATCTGAGACTCACACCTCCAAAAACTCCAAAGACAGGAAAGTCATCTCAAGTGTTTGATTGACAGGTGATCTCTGGAATGTGTAGCACTGAAACAACCAACCTCAGAAAAGAATCAAGAATCACACAATTCACACACACTTAAAAATCTCTTCATTTTGTGTTAATACAGCCAGACATTCAGTTTTACTGTTGACCTTTTAAAAAATATTTGAGTATATAAGAGCACTTCAAAAGCCATATTACACACATGCTATAAGCAGACATTTGTATTTGCTGCATATGCTCCTGAAACATATTGCTGAGCAGACAAGCAGTCAATAAAGCACCCCGAACAAGGCAGCGTCGGACGGACTGTGTTTGTTGTGGGGCTCAAACCTGTGATGGTTTCTCTGAACACCAGGACCCCCTGCTCAAGAGTCGGTTTCCTCAGCTCTTACAGCAGCTTCTGTTTAAAGTACGACTTTTACACTTTGAGGACAAGAAGGACAGTGATGGGAGAAACGGATACTAATTACAAGATCAAAACCACATTTTTAATGAAAAAGGAATACGTTATTCAGTGTTATCATTGATTTGGTTTTACAAACATCAGTTTAATAAAATCTAAATTGATTAGCTAACACTGCACGCCTTTGTAAAGTACAGATTTACCAATAACACCAGAAAAAATAGACATTCCTTTTTTTCCCCACAGTACTACCCAAATACTTCAAAATTTTGACTTTTGTCAAAAGAAAAAAAACACGAAGCTTTGTTGTGCAACTGACAGCTTTATTTTTTTGTACTGTTCCACTGCTTTACAGATGTCTATGAAATAATGTACAATCTGTAGTGTTTGTAAAAAGTTAGTGATGAACAAGATTTCTCCTTTTTATCCATTTGTTGTTTGGAAATTTAAAAATATAGCTCTATCTACTTTGTAGCATAAGTACTAGTACCTTATAGATTTTGTACCAATGGAAAACAAAACCCTGTTTTGTACGTTTGAATCCTTGCCTGAAATGACAATGAACCTGCTGAGGATTTTTGTAAGGATCACTAAATAAAGTCATGAGGACAAGGTCAAGACAGTTTGAAGTGTTTGTTTACAATCAACAGAAGGCAAAAAAAAAAGTGCAAACATACGCTGTAAGAATTTCACAATAATTTTCCCTTGTTCCCTTGATCCACGTTACTCCTTCATTAGGACACAAATGATTTAAACATTCAAGTAATATTCTACAACACTGCATATAATGTAAACTATAATTGTCATACTTCATAGTGTAGTGCAAGTTATAATTCATTCTAGCACTTGGCTGTTTCCATTAGAGTTGATTAAAAAAAGAATGTGAATTTAATCTAGATCAATATGCCATGTTTGGATTTGAGGAACATTTTCAGTGAAGGTGAATCTGAAATCTAAATGCAAACGTGTATTAGTTCTAAACTGGAACACATGTCATCAGTCACATACTGTATATACAGTAATTGACATCGACATAATGATCTTACAAGCACCAATGGTATCTGATGAGTTATACAGTCAACTTCAAAAGCTTCTGTGTAAACATCCACAATATTTAGAAAAAGTAGAAACACAATGACACAGAAAAATTATTCGTTTTTACTATAGTTTACTTTTTGTCTATATTTTAGATAAAGAATAGTTTAACACAATCACTATATTAGGCAGATTTGATATTCTGAGCTATAATTTGCATTTATTGCTGCTCGATTTAACAGCTACCAGATTGGCTTGAACCAAAAGGCAACTATCAGCTGTGAGCTGTAATACTTGGGGATTTAACAGGATCAGTTTTAATCTCCTATTGTACGTATGCAGTGATGCCAAGCATTTAAAAAGACCAGCTCCTTTAACTGCTTCAAGTCGGACTATGATGCTTGAACATGTTTCTCTGCTCATATATCTGTGAGGCATTTTGTCTCTGTTGTCTTGCCAACAATGCGAGAATACCACAAATAAGGGTTTCGCAACATGAACACATTTTCTTCCTGTGGGAGAGATGATGCACATGGATCCTACCACAGTTAAAATGTCAAATTATGGTCAAACTGCTGAACCTGCAAGTTTTCAGGAAGGAAGAGGTGATAACTGATCTGAACAGACAAAACAAAAACCGCTGATGAGACTGTTTGGGTAAACAGTCTGCATGAAACCCAGGCTGCTGATCATCAGTCCAACAGCAAGAGCAATGATCACTCATGACTTTGGCTGCTGACTGAATGCTAGTGTGCACAAAATTAGCGATAATAAGAGATACAATCTAAAACGGCTCTGAAATGCTGTGGGGTGAAAAAAAAAGCCAAAAACAAGCCATTTTGGTGTTGTGAAAGAAGTCAAAGTTTTCCATTTTGTTTGCTGTGGAATTTCACTTGAAACCTCACCGTGGATTACCTCAGAGTAATAGAGTGTGGTTGAAATGTTATATAAGCAATTTAGTTTTAATGCTTAGGATGGAGGGTTAAGGCATTATTTATGTCAGAATTCTGAGTACAATCAAGTGTCTGTTCAATCAAATCTGTTGATCTTCAGAATTGGCTGGTCCAATCTGCTTTAGTTTGAGGAGTCAACTCAGTTAACCTGAGCAAACAGGTGGTTTAAGTCATTGAAAGCTCACTAATCAGGTCTCAATCATGTAAAATGGAAAAAAAGATTAAAATCATCATTTAAAAAGTAAGGAAGTGACACAGCCACTGTTTCCTAATCTCAAGACGCCAAGTTAAATACTTGTAATAAGACTCAATTTCAGATGTAAACTGTATTCAACACCATTATGGCCTAAAATTTAGATTGCGTAGATCAGCCCTACATAATTATTGTAAACCTGTGACTATATATCTAATAGTGATATGCTTTACAGTATTAAATTACAATATCAGATCAAGGGCAGAATGATCAACTGTTCACTGCTGTTGTTGCCTAATTACTGATTGTATTGTGAACTGTTCTTGACCCACACGTACCCTTTACTCGTGTGCTAAATGGTGCCGGCTGTTATTCCTCTCCTTCAGCTCCACGTTCGCTCAGTTCATCTCTGCGTGTCGAGTGTCGGCGGTTGATACACGGGCACCCCTGGGTTGACGAGAGGAGGGCGACCTCTGATGATGTCAGCAGCCTTCTCTGCCATCATAATGGTTGGAGCGTTCAGGTTGCCGCTGACGATGCTGGGCATGATGGAGGCGTCAACCACGCGCAGCCGCTCCAGACCAAGGACGCGCGTGTTCGAGTCGACGACCGCCATCGGGTCAGATGCCGCGCCCATCTTGCAGGTACAGGACGGGTGGTAGGCGCTGTCAGCTTTTCGGCGGACAAAAGCGTCGATGTCTGCGTCAGTTTTGACCTGAGGACCGGGCTGGACTTCAGGACCACGGAAAGCGTCGAAGGCCTTCTGGGCAAAAATCTCTCTGGAGAGTTTGACAGACTCCCTGAACTCCCACACGTCAATATCTGAGAGGAGAAGATGAAAATCGGAAACTGGTTTATTATCAGCTTTAAATTCTGCTAAATTAGCAGTATTCCATTCAACCCAACTCCAGCCAATAATTTCCCACATTGCTGAGATACACTTGACACTAATATATGTGAATATTTATTTAGAGTTACATTAATGAAGGCAGTAAGTACAAATCTTTCAAATTATAATGATCCTTCCAGATGGGACTCAGCCTTCAGAGGAAAAGGGTCAAAGCAAAATGTCAAGCAAAGTACATCCAAACCAGACAGGTAGGTCTCATACTGTATGAGAAGATATGACTGATACTTTAGAAAGTATATTCTATTGGGAGATAGTTCTCAAAACTCCTTGATGGATTTGGTACTTGACAGTTCAGTGATGGACTCTTACCGGTGGAGAGATAGTTTGGCTGCAGAATCGGGTGATCCAAAGGGTTGGTGCTCTTCAGCTTCATCCAGCCGATACTGGTGCTTCTCATTGGTCCGACATGAACCTACAACACCAACAGAAACACTAATTTCTGAGGTATGTTATATATTCACATTTACATGCCATATGTACTGTACTGTTATAATTCCTCCTCTTCATACCCCATTAATTACAGTGTAGTCATGCTAGGAAGGTGTAGCTTCACGGCCAGAATGGAGAGGAGAGGAAGAATGATTATAGTGACCAGTAACTTCTTCATTTTATGCATGGCATTAGCTCCAGTTTGTCATTTCCAGCTACCATCTTTGTTTGGATGAGAAAAAGGATGTGCAACTTGAGAAATGAGTTAAAAAAAGATTTACTGACAGAATATTTTTTTTATCCAGATGGTTTATCGAAGAAGAGTTTTCGAGGTTTGTGGAAATCAGAACAGCAGCAAGTGTTATTAAAAGACCATCTAACCGGGTATTGAATTTTCAGAAAAACTGATGCTTAGCTCTGTGACTCTAATGAAATGGCAATAAAGGAGAGGCACACACTGTGGCTAGTATGGCATGTGAGTATTGTATTAAGCTAGACTTGGAAAACCCCCCAAACATACTTTAAACCCCCTCCCTTGCAACAGAAGCACCCACACAGATATATCAGTTTCTTCAAAAACATATTCCTGGAAAACCCCAGAACTTATACTCAGTATTTTTTGTATTGTATTGTTTTCTGCTAAATGACGAATGAAAAGTGGTGCAAGTAAAGCAACCACTGTGTGTTTTTGACTATGCAAACATTCAGCAAACCACTGGTTTATTGTCTTTTCTAGTTCTACTGATATCACCCATTAAGCCATTTGCAATATTATGGCACTTCGTATTCACGGAGCCTGTACACATTAACATTTCCCTGTGGGCAATTCCGACATTACAAATGTCATAGTGCAACTCTTTTTATTGTGCGGGACAGAAAACGTACTAAAAATGTGATGCCTTTTGTAGCACACAGAAGCCTAATTTCAGCAGTGTACATAATGTGGGACTCTTTATTCATTCCTGGTAGGTACGCTACGTAGAAAGAGGCTATAAATAACGTCACTAGGCTGCCTCTCATGAAATTTCTAGGAAGCTCCTGTTGTTTCGTTAAATGTCCGAGGTAACTGTGGTTTTCCATGGAATGGTACGTGTGTGAATTTTCAGTGACACATTGTTGAAGAAACAGACACAAATTTTCCTGTGCAATAAAATGAAACCATAAACATACATCCTGAAAGCTGCCAAACACACACACCATGCAAAGTCAAACCCAAACAACCTGTGTATTGATGACACTTTCTGATTAAACCTCCATCATGTCTTCCACCTGCACAAAAAACAGCCACTGTTTCCTACACAAGAGCCACACACACCTGATATGCCTCTATCTTGGAGGCAACTCGTCCGTGGTCGATGACCTGCGAGGGCAGGAAGTGAAACTGGATGTCAGGGTGTGTGACGTGTGGTCGACTGCGGATAAACCCTCCGCTCTCCAAGTGGGATGTTGCTCCATAACCTAGGGGACGATCGTCATGGTAAGTGAGATGGTGGGACACTGAGTCATCAGACTCAAGACCAGACTATAGATACTTCATACATACACTGTGATTGTTTATTGCAGTTTTTATTGGCAGACAGTGTGTTGTGATATTTCAATCTCTGTCTTGTGTCGATTGTTGATCTGGTCTGATGAGTTGCCAGTGGTGTGATGTATTTAGTTAGTGTTTGCGAAGGTGTGCCCGGACTAATGGCTGTCTGTAGAAGTCTGCCCCCACCCGCTCCTGCTCCTTCTTGTGACACCACCACACACACCTGCTGCATATCCTGCCATGATCACTTTACCAAGCTCACCCACCAGCCCACAATCTGTATTCTGTGCCAGTTAACATCACATTTCACCAAGTCCTGATGAAGAAAGCTCTTTAAAAGATCCCTATTAGTGGGGTTAGGGTTAGATAACTTTATATTTTTTGTTACCACTTGTTTATAATAGCAAGATGGGTACCTGCTTTAATTTTTTTTTTCTTTCATAGAAAAGTCAGTCGATAGATATTTATTTTTCTTTTGTTTAATTATATCAGCAGTGCCCACACTCTACTAATTCCTTGCATCAGGCTGGTTATTTAAGGAGGAAAACAGCTGAGTTACATTTGACATGCATTACGTCAGAATACATCATCTGATTAGACTGTGGAAAACCATGCTGTGAATATTTGCATGTTAATGAGGAAAAGCAGTTTTCTTCAATCTCCATTAACTCTTTGTTTTAAGATACAGAGTTTATATTAACCCATAACTGTCCATAACTAGTATTTCCTGTATTAATAACAGGCATAGATTAACTGAAATTTACTTAACGGACTTCAAATTATTTTAACACATTGCTGTTCAGTGATATAAACTCACAGAAATTCACTATTTTTTGTTTAAGAACATTTGGGACAATGTGTGTGTTCCCATGCATGCATAGGTGCCTTTGGTTACCAGTGAACTGGGCAAGCCACTCCAGGCCTATCTTGACCATGTGGAAAGGTTTCTGGGCCTTGTACAGGGTGATGGGCTGAGTGCACTGATGCTGGACATACAGCTCCAAATGATCCTGCAGGTTACTGCCAACACCTGAAACCACAGAGAGAAGAGAGGAAGACAGAAAGAGGCACGAACACCAGTCATTATAATACAAGGCACTCCAGGTCTGGTCTGTTTGTAAGTGTGAAACAGGTGAAAATGAATCACTCTATCAGTGTTAATGTGTTCAATGTGTTTATATTAAATAACTGTATAAAACCTGCATCTTCAGTTTATAAAGTCAAAAAAATATCAATTTCAGTTGGATGAAATTAAGCTTTTTAAATGCTTACATGGTTAAACTAGAATTACCCCCCATGATTGTATGCCTCCACCAACCAGTCAAGCTGCAGTTTATACCCATATCTTTCCAGACTCATAGTGAATACTTGGAAGGAACTGAATAAAAATGTGTTTCCAGTGAACATACATTGTTGAACTGATTAATGAAGGATTATCAGAGATGTATTGGCTACACAGGTACACATGAACTTAATTATCAAGTGAAGATGGATTCTAAATAGTGTATAGCTACACAAAATGTGATGCTTTTGTTTTCTCCTGGCATTTTTAGAGGCAGAGCCTCTCTATGAGCTGTAGGTGAAACTCACTCACAGGATCACGTTTAGCTAGGTGTGCTCCAATATGTTGTTTGCAGTCACGTGATTCCGATGATGCTTGAAATTCAGAATGAGGCAGGAAGTGAAAGGCAGAATGGACGACATGGAGGAAAGCCCGTACTGTGCTAGTTATTGTTAACTCCCAGTCTACATGCGTATGAAATCTGGAATCGCCCAATTCATTCTTAAATTATGGCTAAAAACCTATTTTGAGGTCACAATGACCTTTGAGTCAGAAGTGTCGCCTATTCAGTGCCCCACCAACTGTGAAATACGGTCTCCCCTTCTGATACGTTGTTTGCAGTCACATGATTCAGATGAGAAAGAGGCAGGAAGTGAAAGGCAGAATGGACAAGATGGAGGAAAGCCCGTACTGTGCTAGTTATTGTATACTCATCGTGTCGTTCCAGTCAACGTGTGTGAAATCTAGAATCGCCCAATTCATTCTTAAATTATGGCTAAAAACCTATGTCATCTATTTAGTGTCCCACCAACTGGGTAATATGGTCACAATCTCCCCTTCTGTTTCTGAGTTATGGTGTTGAATAATGACCTTTTTGTACCTTTTTCCAGGACACAGTAACCTTTGAGTCAAAAGTGTCACCAATTCATCATCCAACCAACTGTGAAATATGGTCATCATTTCTTGGGCTAATGCCAAAAACGTGTTTTGTGAGGTCACAGTGACCTTGACCTTTGACAACCACATTCTAATCAGTTCATCCTTGTGTCCAAGTGGACGTTTGTGCCAAATTTGAAGTGATTCCTTCCAGGTGTTCCTGAGATATCGCGTTCACGAGAATGAGACGAACGGATGGACAACCCAAAAACATAATGCCTCCGGCCACGGCTATCGCCGGCACGGAGGCATAAAAAAACAAACATCTCTAAGTGCACAAAATGTACCTGGTAAATGCTGAACAACAGGGATGTCGAGTTGTTTCAGGTCAGTGGAGTTTCCCACCCCAGACAGCATGAGAAGCTGAGGGGAGTTGATTGCTCCTCCGCTCAATATCACCTCTTTATCTGCAAACACCTGAGGAGAGACCAGAACAACTGATGAGTGAATCATTGAACAAGACTGCATCCGCTATGTTAGCGGCTCTGATTAGAATATACATACCATAACACATGAGTAAGTAAGTGAAAAGATAAATTAAAAGGATTGGTGAAGAATTCTGTCTGTTACTCAAGAATTTCTTTATTAATATCACCTTTCACAACATCATTTTCTCTATCCCATCTTTTAAAATGGTGGAAATTCTATCTGTTTTACCCTTCTCTTTTGTCCATTCTGTGTGTATTCCACGCCCACGGCGCGGTTGCCATCAAACAGGATCTTGGTTGTTAGGCAGCGCACCTCCGTCTTCAGGTTGGGTCGACCCAGGACGGGTCTCAGGTAGGCACTGGCTGTGCTCCATCTCTTTCCTGGACAGATTTAAGCAGTGAGATGTAGAACAATATTAAAGGGTTGGTTCATAAAAGGTGTATAAATACTGCATTGAAGTTACATGTGTTCTCAATGGTTATTTGTTTATCATTTATAGATCAATAGTAGTTCCTTTTTCCTTGAACCTTTATTAACTGTCATGTCCATCCAGCCCAGGCCCTCCTGTTGGTATCCATTCATGTCATCAGTGAAGGGGTATCCAGCCTGCTGCCCTGCTTCAATAAAAGCCTTGTGAAGGGGATGGTTGGTCTTCCCTCTAGACACATGAAGAGGTCCGCTGCCTCCCCGGTACCTGCAGTACACACAAAACACACAAATTGAACGTGTCACAAAGATGAGAGCAGCTCCATTTCAAAACGCAACATATTTATCTGTGGAAATTACGTACAGATATTCAATGATCAATATTGTAAAGATATGAATAACTGTATTACCAGCAGTGCTACCTTTCTGTAGACACTTGTGTACATGTAGTTATCAGATTAAGACTAAGAACATGAATGAAAAACATAAATGTGCTGAGACCCTTCTACCTGCATTTATTTTGTAAAACAATCTGTATATTTTTAAAGCTGTTTTAATATAAACATTTGACACATAAAAATATGTGCGCATATGAAAATGTGCTCACTGGGACTGACATGAACTTCCAATCCCTGCACGTAGCTACTGTATCTGTACAATGTGTGCTGATTTAACAAAAAAGCCTTTTTCATTGGAGACTTCACAGAGATTCTAAACCAAACATCATGCCAGATGGATTGTGCAAATGTTTTAACATCAAAAAAACATGAAGTGGTTTCCACTACCACAATTCCTGAATACCGACAACAATCAGGCTTGGTATGGTGACCTTATGTTGAGTATGTGTTTGTCTTGCTGCTAAGTTTAAACACAAAAAAATGGATACACAATGGACTTGGTGCTGCAGTACTCAGAAGAAGAATTACATTAATCTAACACTGCATGATAAGCTTCCCATGAAGGCATGGCATGAAAACATTCTTTTACAGTACATAATAAAATCAGATTTCACTATAACTGTATCACTTCCCATTTGTTCCCAAACCACACAAGTCTTTATCAACCTATTTTTAAAAAGCATTTTAATATCCGAGCTGCCATTTACCTTCTTCATTTGCATGTGCTTCCTGGTGTCCCAGAAATTACATTGATGACACATTGCATTTAACCTGTGATGCTCATGTGGCCAGGTTCTGCATGACAAGAGCTTTGTGTCACTGCACATTTCCAAACAAAATCTGACCATGCAGGATGATTTTGAAGCCTGGTGAGTCTGTGGGACTGAAGCACTAGCGCTGCCAGAGTTAGGGTTCCCTTCAAACTCGGGCCATGCATATTAAAATTATTTGGACATAAGTCAAAAGGTACTCCAAGATGACTCCAAAAAGTGTCTTCCAGATATGTTTGTTATGTACCTGTTTTCTCCCAGCTCATGACACTGAGCCTTCCTGAAGTAAGGCAGACAGTGTTTGTAATCCCAGTCCTTGGCCCCCTCTCTCTGCCAGCGATTGTAGTCTTCAGCGTGTCCGCGGATGTAGACCATGGCGTTGAGAGAAGAGGATCCGCCCCAGACACGGCCCCTCGGCCAGTACAGCACCCGGTTGTCCAAGTGGGCCTGAGGTAAAGTGTGGTAGTACCAGTTATACCTGAGAAGAAATTAATGGAAACACAGCATGACAACAAAATAGAACAGATCTGTCTGCTTATCGGTTCTGGACAACAGCAGTTTAACAATGTTATTATACTGAGACTTACATCAAAATGCTGGACTAGTAAATTTCACCAATGTGATACATGGGTGATTCATTTGTTAAAAGTACCTATCCGCTTTTCATTTATTGTGGCTTTAATAGTCTAAATAATATATCTATAACATATTTATCTTTTTGTTCATTTGCAGAACCTCAGTAATAATTCTTTTTCTTCTGTAAGATTTCCCTCTTTCATATTTACATAAACTGTAACTTGAGTAAACTTTATGATAGTATTTTACAGAGGAGTTTTCGAGGATACATTTGTGTTGAAGTAATTTGTGTTTGCACACACAGTGTAGTGTGTAGAAATGAATGACAGACACTAAGGCATACAGAATAGTTTTATATATCTGCACTGCAATGATTAACTACTGTACTTGTTATCACAGAGGTTGTAGGTCAGTGCAGCTGGCATGTGGATCTTCCATGATAGTCGTAAGCTGCCTAGCAACATGTCCTTAGGCCCAGCCTCCAGCAGCAGCACAGACTCATGGGCATCCTCACTGAGGCGGTTGGCAAGAACGCAGCCCGCTGACCCTGCCCCAACAATGATATAACTGTGGGAGGCTGTAGATGATGATGAAGCATTCCGATGAGTAGCTGTTGCACTAAAGCATCTGTAATAGTTGAAGGAGGAGGAGTAGAAAAAGGACTGGCCCATGTTTCTGGTCCTGGGGACAAATTGACATTCTGGCAAATGAGTAAACTGGCACCTGCCACCACTCATTAACCTCCCTGGAGTCGCGGCCACAATCCTTCGGGCTCCAGTTTGGCCTAATGTGGCTAAAGACAACATCCTGGTTCCAGGAGGGTTTTCTTCATTCACTGTAAATCACAACAACAACACACATTAAAGGATGCGCTGGAGGGGGGCAAGCTGCAACTGAAACTAGTATATCTGATGGTGTTGAATGAAATTTACATGTCCAAAAGTAATTTTTGTGTACTGTCCTGCTAAGTATGCAAATTGTAGGTTACAGACATTTTACATTATATTAATCATTACTTGAGCCACACCTTGTCCTTCTCATAGTCTCTTGGTTGCAAAGGGTTGGTAAATTTCTGGAAATGTATACAGAGACGGACGGTGTGGTTTTAAATACTACCTCACGACGTGTGGAAGATATTAACTGAAAATGACAGCACATCTCCAGCAGGTACACACATACACACACACACACACACACACTGTAACATAATAGTATCAGTAACCAGTGGTGGAATGTAACTAAGTACATTTACTTAAGTACTGTGCTTCTACTCCACTACATTTAGAGGTAAATACTGTACTTTATACCTCACTGTATGAGTACTTTTACTTTTGATACTTAAAGTACATTTTGCTGGTAATACTTTTGAATTTTAACGGCAGGACTTTTACTTGTAACAGAATATTTTAAATTGTGGTATTGTTATTTTTACTTAAGTATAGGATCTGAGTACTTCCACCACCATTGTTCAGTAGTGTCTTCTTTGTTATATAGCTCTTCCAAAGCTTGATATTTATTTTTTTCTGTCCAAGGCCAAATAGAGTGTGACGACAAGGTTGATGGGTCCTGTGATGTGTGCTACCTGTGATTTTCTGTAAGTACCAAATACATGCACTTCTTGTATATGAACTGCAAAAATAGTGCACTCTCAACATTAGTGCAGAGTTTACTTTAGATTGTTAGTCAATTTTATAGAACTGGGACACACTTTCACAGAGGTGTTAGACAAATATCATATAGCATATGTATTCAGCGAAAGCGTGTGGGTCTGCTGAAATTTACTGGCTATGTGTAAACACAAAGAGGTTATGTTGTCTGTTGCATCCATCCGCTGACTGTGGCTTCAACAAGAGGCAAGAGCAAAACTAAATAGTTATCAAATAAAAGAAAATGTATTGGAACATGTTTTATTTATATGGCAAACACATAAGATTCAAACAGTTGTCTCTTTTTCTGTCTTTTGATACAGAAGTTGCTGATTGTTCATGAAACTCCTTTGGAAATGTGTTGTTTTTTTAAGAGCTTCTGTTAATTGTTGTTTATTATTTCACCATAAGGTGGCTGTGGGTAACTGTGATGTCACTATTTTGGTGTGAGCGGCATCTTTGGGCCAACTTGCACTACTTCAGTTCTTCAGTCAATAAGGAGGAACCACAGAGAGAGGGAAAAAATATGCATCTGACTGTTGGTGGGGAAAAAACAGAGTATTTTGATAAAGTAGATTTTTCACTGTGTGTGAGATACTTCTTTACTTCCTAGTAAGGTGCTCTTCCATTTTACTGAGTCTTTAACAGCCTGTCTATAATTATGTATCATTTGCTTATATCTACTTATATCTTTACAGCACAATCCCAGCATTCTAGAGAACCTTAAGCACCGATACCAGAAAGGACTTTGGAATTGGTTAGTAACTCTGAAGTTTACATCTGTAGATCAAAAACCTGTTGGTGGTAGTCGGATCTGTGAGATGCATCTGACTGCTAAGTTAAATTGAACATAGATTTACTATAACCTCCTTTATAGATGGTTATGGTAACTGATGAAAACTGATACAACAGCCAAAAATGTAATATCATCTAGAAAGAAATACAGTTGATTTTAGGATATAAAGATAAGAATTAGCTGTGCAATTACACATCCTGCCATGACTCTAATAGGAATATAATATAAATCAAAAAAGCCAGTTTAGACTTTTTGGAATGAAATACAGTTTAATCATTTATCATTTTAATCAAGATTTGTATTATTTTTAAAGTGAAATTGTATCTTTTAGCCCAACTCGATTGAAATCTTCAGTAAACTTTGAAGTTCAGTGGACATTCCTTGAGGTAACAACCCACTAACTGTACTTACTGAGGTCTGGTTTTTAGGGATAATAACTAATTTTGACTTTTGGGGGGTATTGTTGCAATGAACAGTGGCGACAGTTCGCCCCAAAAATGGTGCTGTGTTTATAGTATAATACTAATGAATAACTGAGCTATTAGATATGACTGTTTTGTACATTTTTGATTTTATAATTACTGTATTATCACCATTATTTCAATAAATTTACCTTGAATATTGCATTGAATGTTGCAACCCTAGTCTCCACTCATATTCTTTTAACTACCAGCAGTGAAGTGAACAACTAGAAATACCTGACCTGGAGCCCCTGTTATGGTTGACTCACTGCTGTTGAGGAGTTTATGTTTCTCTCTTAACTTTTGATTCTTGAAGAATGCCTACCGAATGCTTAAATGTAATTTGGGCAAATGGGCCTAGAGGGAGTCTTGTGTGTCTCAGCGACTCAGCTCCTCTCTGCTGCAGTCTCACTTTGTGATTCTGCCTGGTAAGACCCCAAGATCATGCCTAGTCAGCTAAAAAGGAAAAGTTATAATGCTTTGGTTCAGGGGAGAAACAGAAAAGCTTGTGTCTGCGTGTCAAAGGCTGCAATAAACTGCCTGGTCTTGTAAATGTTGTATTTTATACTCCAGTGAGAAAGTGTAATCATCTAGTAAGGACGAGGCAGGGGTATCTAACTAGGTCATATCAATAAACCAGCCACTCAATAGCGGTTTAAGTGTCAAGCTGAACTCAGCAAACAGACTGAAATGTCGTAAATACCTTCTAATAAAGTGAGACACCAAAATAACTCTAAACAATTGGGAAACAGCAGGATGTTTGCAAGTTTCACTAACGTTTAAACGTATCTTTTCAGAGTCTGAATGTAATGTTTACGATGAAAGGCCAATTTCGCAACCACTAGCTTATCAGTGCAAAAGTCTGCAGTAACGTTACCTAGCTACATTTGTAGACACATTTCTGCTTGATTAAAACACATTTCTAATGTTTCAAACGCTTTAAAATATGTTTGAACTGTATTTCAAATCTTTAGAGGGATTGGGCTGATGTTGAAGGCGCTGTTGAGACTTCTTTCGGGACGTTTGTTTAGACGAGCTATTTATGTCCGACGCTCACAGTCGTCTGCAGTTTAACGTTACAGCAGGACGTGGGAACTGAATGTAACATTACAAACTACGTTCAATTTAAACCGAGGTGGTACAGGAGGAGTTTAAAGCCAATACATACAGAAAGAAACTGTGAACTGCTGAATTTAGCAGCAGAAACAGACCTTACCTTTCTTTTGGCACTCAAGCAGGACAGCCAAACTCACCCGAGCTGAACGGTCAGCGGTTATGGGCGGGGCTTAGGACGGTTACTTATAAATTAACGGGACAAACCCAGTGTGTCACTGAAACGGAGTATTCATTGAAGTGCACTACAGGTGGGATATTACGCGCACCAGTCAGTCATTTGAAGATGCTGTGGATTGTAAAAGTGTGCGTAGCCTATCCCTCATTGTTTTTTTGTGTTTTTAAAAAAAATCTTTGTTCTACTTTGTTTTTAGATCAGCCTGTTGATGATGTGGGGAGTCACACTGATTTTCTTCTCCTATGTCGCGGCCCAGGTGGCATCACATGAAGTTGTAAGTTATCGACCTAGCAAGTGAGCTATTAATTGTTTCAGTTACAATTAAACGTGATTTAACGTGATATTTCTGGGATTTCTTTGCAGAAAGTGGAGTGTCGGGAATTTCGTGGTATGTTGTGATGTTTATTATAGAGGCCGATCTTTTTAGCTAGTGGCCGTTATTTTGCACTTTTGTTAGATTCACTTTTATTCCCCTGAACTTTCAGCTTTCTCTTTTGCTCGAAAAGCCTTCATTTAGATCACAATTAAACACTAAAATTTCGCATTAAGTTGCTGTAGGGCTGGCTGCTCTTTCAGCCAGGATGACATAAGTGGAAAACCCATTACCCTCAAATAAAAACTAATGAATATAAAGAAAGAAGTTGATATGAAATAAAATTGCATTACCAGTTTTATATTTTATACCTAGGCCAGGGGTAAACAACCGAAGTTTATATAAAATACCTGACTAAAACATAGGCTATTTTACAGTTCCAGATACTTGTGAATGTGAATATAATGTTTTTACATTGAGCATTCTCCGGTGTTTCAACACAAACTGTAACAGAAAGTACAATACAGTTCAACAGCTGAATTAACAGTGAACATCTGATTAAATCTCAGAGAATAATAATATAGGCCCTACACATTAACTACGTGTGGACAGTGAGCACCATTGTTGTCTCTTGTTTCAGATTTCCCTCCTACCAATAATACATCTCCATCTTTCCTGGCAGACTTGAAAGTGGAGCTGGTGACAGTGGGAGGAAAAAATATGCTGAACATAAGCTGGGCAATCAACATTGACGGTAGGAGACAACAATTTGCATTTTTTCCACATGGAAACTTATAAAACCACTTGATGTTGTTGTCTTTAAGACAGTTTTTCCAATACCGTTGACCTACATACCATTTCTGGCATGACATCTTCAGAATTCATTATTAAATATATCTTTTAAATACAAGAAAGTAGCTTACTAATTATTACTGATCATTTATCTGTAAAAACAAAGAACATTTTGTTCTACAACCAGAGATATTATCCATCCTCCACTGCTGCTGTATTTGTTTGGAATAATTTGTATCTTGGTATAGACTGGGAAAAAAACATGGTTGTTACCCAGAAAATGTTTTGTTTCAAATAAGGTGCGGGATAAATATTGCACAGGTGTTATCCAGTTAATTCAGTAATTGAAAAATATAGGCTAAATGTTGACCCTCCTTCTGTCACCACACAGATGAAACGACATCTCATCTTTTTTGGGACTGTACCTTTAGTCAGACTTTTTGGTATGACCTTAATCTTTATTTAAGCAAAGAAATTGGACACTCAACGCATACTCAAGATTGACTGCACAAACTTTAAAGCAGTGAAAACTAGAACCTTATGTAATGAATTTGATTTGTAATTTACTTAATTGAAGGGATACACGTGCTGGTTCTGTTCTGAATTTACAAATGACTGTCTGGAAATAAACCCTTATTCATTGGATGAAAAGATAATTGAAACCATAATTCTGTTTCCACAATGGTATATGATGGAAGTGGGGCTCCTTGGGTTGGACTTGGGGGTGGTGGCCACCGGGTCCCCAATCCAGCCCCACAGTATCAGTGGACGTGCATAAAGATAAATAAATAAAATGAACACATCATGTGAAAGGGACAGAGAGACGCAATGAAAAAGAGGTTAATCTTGAGTATAGGAATAATCAGCATGAATAATAGCAAAACATGTTGTTGAACATTTAAAATAATAAATAAAATATGGATGAACAGACCTTTACTGCAGTGTATACAACTGACTTTCTGTCTCTCTGCAGCTAGTATTGAATATCTGACGGGCACTCGGATTGTGGGGGAATCAACGTACCACTGTAAATACAACCCACCTTTGGCCAAGACAGACCTCACTGGGTCAAAGCAGGTATAATTGATGGAATCTTGACTAGAATTGTTTAATCAGTGATTGTCTGTACAGCATGAGTTTGAAATGATGAACCTACCAAAGGGTATGTGAGGTTGAAAAGATTAAATTCACTGCAACTATTGTAATCTTTTCAAACCTAGAAATGGTTTCATTATTTAGTAAAAGCAAGCTATGGCTCCAACAACATCCAAGCTGCCAATCTCCCTTTGCCTGTGCTGGGGAGCGGCCCCTGTTACAAGATTACTGAAATTATAATACCTCGTCCAAAACAGCGTAAGTTCATTTTTTAATTCTCTACTTTTTTGGTAAAAAATGTTTAGGTCTATTAAAATTTTCATTTGAAAATCTGTGGTTAGTTTGTTATCCACACTGTGAGGCATTAAACTCAGTATGAGTCAAAAGTACTCAGTTAATATCTCCTTAACATTGCACTCAAACTGTCGTTTTAATAGCACATGATAATGGAATACTACATTTTTTAAAGGCCTATCATCAAAACATGTGATGGGTACAACTTATAAGAGATATAAATGTGTTTTGTAATCTCACTTACGGCTGCTATGTTGTTTCCATGCAGGCAGCGTGATGTGAAAAGTATCAAAATGATCAAAACCTTCTTCTTTGTTTTCTTAGCAACTACTGAAGTTCCTATAGGTGAGCAATGTCATTTGCTTGTGCATTTGTGTATGTATATAATGTTTAATACTTTACGACAAAGATTGTGATTATTCTGTCTTTAACAATACTTTTAGCATATTTCACTTCAGTTGAGATGACTACTGTAGGTAAGACTCCACAATTACTTAAAGCACTGTCATTACATACACTGAATTAGTTCAATCTCAATATAGTCACATGAAGTAAAATGAGGAATGTGTTTTGTGTATATGTGTTTTTCTGTGCAGACAATAAAGGTAATGTCAACTTCACCAGCATAGCGGTGGCCATTTTTGGAGGACTGGCTGGTTTGATGATCCTGAGTTCCTGCTACATAATCTGTAAATACAACACTTTTTAAAGATTACATACATTTATGCATTAAGTGGGAAGAGGACCTAGGAACCAAAATTGCAGATGATAAATGGGAATAGATGCTCAGCTTAATGCATTCTCCTTCTATGTACGCACAACATGGTTTACTTCATTGCTAAATTTGATTTAGAAGCAAACCAAAGCCAAATTAGCAAAAATGCTCCCTTGTAGCTGATGCACGGGCTCACTCGCCAATTTTGTACACATGCTTTGGATAAGCCCTCAGTTACCAAAATATTTGAAACTTCCTTCCCAATCTATTTACAGCAACCTTTCTGTCACATTGCAAAGCAGCTTGGCTTTTACTACTCTAGTGGCTAAACATCTTGCTATATTGCAATGGAAACATGATTCACCTCCTAGATTTGAAGGATGGAGGAAAGAAGTACTGAAACGTATCGAGCTTGGGCTCTCTACAAGCTTTGCATACAAATTTGGAAATCCCTTGTAGATTATTTCAAATGTTTGACACATTGACGCTTGGTGCTGGAGATAACTAACCTCTCCTTTCCAATAATTTCTTACTCCTCAGATAAAAGCTATGGAGCCAACTTTGCCACATCATTGGGTTTCAAAAAGTTGCCTACATCTCCCATGCTTCCTGTCCCTGTCCTGGTGGTGTACCCTGCTGAGAATTCAGCCTTCCAGCAGGCCGTGGTGGCCCTGGCAGAGTTCCTGCAGTGGCACGGTGGCTGCAGCGTGGCTGTCGACATGTGGCAGCAGGGGAAGATTGCACAGCTGGGGCCAATGCGCTGGCTGGCAGAAAAGGCCAAGGCTGCAGACCGAGTGCTCATTGTCTGCCCACAGGTAGAGATTGTAAGTTGTCTGTAATATTTATCATTTATTTCTTGCTGTCTGTATAGGAGTGATTTTAGTGGATGATCATTTTTATTTTATTGTTGGTAATATGATGTCACCTAGTCATCTGAACTCCTACATCTTTACGACAAGGACCACAATAAGGACTATATTGTGTCATCCTTGACACTGGGCACTTCCACATCATATGCATATAAAGTATGTGCCTGGAGTTCCCTTTAGAAATAACTTTCCCTCCTTCTCATAATGTCAAATAAACTAAAACTGAACTGTCTTCTCCAATCTTCTCTCAGCTTTCTTCACAGCCCAGCCACTATCCTTCCAACAACAGCTTCCCAGAACCCTCCATCCCAGCTGCAGCTCATGACCTTTACCCCCTAATTCTCAACATGGTGGCAAGCCACTCAAAGAGCGCCAGCGACTTGGCTAAGTTCTGGGTGGTGCAGCTGGGCGAGCAGCAGGACAAGAGGTCTAGTAACCTGGCGCTGGAAGTGAGGGCCTGCAAGACTTTTTGTTTGATGAAGGACTTGAACAAGCTGTGCAGGAGTCTTCATACCCAGATGCAGGATGACAAGAATATCAGACCAGGATGTGCCCACAGTGAAAAGAGTATAATGAAGTTAAGCAAAGCTGTAGAAAAGCTAGGCGGACATCAGCCAAGCATTTTCAGACAGGTGGAACCATTGAAATCTGTAGTCACCACTATTTGAACATCTGTAATGAAAATGTTTATATTGATGGATAAAGAGGATGCGTCTGAATTGTTGATTAGTGAATAGCTGACCTGTTCATTGCTGATTGTTTTTTAAAATGCATTTATTTATTTTTTACATATGAAATAGATCTTGGCTTACTTCTGTTACATAAACACTGGCGTGGACACTGCAGGGTGTGTCTCTGTCAGTATTTCATCTGTGGTTTGCAGCACTGCATACTGTAACCTATTCATCTATTTTGAAATAACATCAAAGTTTTCCAAAGGTGTGAAAACCTGCCTCAAACATGCTCTGTTAGTGTTTCATCTGTCATCGTCATCATCACGTAGAAATTGTAAACTGCTTCACGGCCGATGAACACTAGTACATAGAAAGAAACAGGCATTTTTGTATAATAGATTTAAGATTTTTTTGTTGTTGTACTTGTTTATGTTTGTTTCATCTGCAATTCTTAAATATCAATTAAAGAGAAACAGGTGGTTTGTAGCAGAATTAATTTTCTAATTAATACCAACTAAAACTAAAGGCTGCATGTTTTATTACATTATATATTCCATTCATCAGGATGTTTTGTTTATTTCTAAAATAGGATAAATTGATGGAATTTTGACCACTCTATGGAAAATCATTAACTCATTTGTTTTTATGTCAGCATGTTATGACTTGACAGTTGGTATGTGTTGGAAATGACAGTCACATGACTTCTTGATTGAGGAGCACCCTCCCTGGAGGCAGGCCCAGGTGTGTTAATTAGGTAATTGATCCAGGTGCATTGAAGTGTTTAACGCTCATTCTGTGATCACTGTGGCCTGAACTGGTTGTGTTGGTCTTTGTTCGTTGTTCCTGAGTGTGTTGAGTGAGTAGTTATCTTATTTTCCAAGTGATGTTATTCTGTCATTCGTTATGTTTGATTTGTTCAATTGATTTCTTATGTTAAAACTGGCATTATTGTATGGATGTGATAAGTTATTTATTGATTTCTGTTTGTTTACTTTAATCATAGAAACAAAACCACTCATCACACTCAAACTTCAACTACACCCTTTTGATCTGAGTAGGAAAGGATAATAAATGTTCTTAAGTGAAATCTATCTGAAGCTGTCTCTTCTCCTTCTGTGCTTGCATTGATGGCGTCAAACTCCAGTGAATTATGACAGAACAGTATGATTTCTTAATCTAGGCTCCATTTATTCAACCAAACATTAAATGGTGGCCAGGTAGAGCTTTCTTATATGGAGTAGTTTGCCTGTTCTCAAACTTCCTCCCACAGTACACTTAGGACTGGAAGCACCAAGTTATTTGTAGATGTGAGTGTGTTGTTGTATGTCAGCCCTGTCATAGACTGGGCAGCTTTCCAGGGTACCTTGCTTCTCTATCAGTGCATGCTGGGGCAGACATAAGTGTGTATAAAAACTGATGGATGTATGTTGCCCTTCAAATTGTGAAGTATTCTTTTAAATGTGATGAGAAATGTCAATAAAATAAAAAAGCAATTTGTCATTAGAATATAAGATTAATATTCACAAAGAATACGGAGAAACTTTAGTCCACTGCAGAAGTCAGCTGATACTTTCTGCCAAAGCCATAAGCAGCAGCATATATAACACTATATAGTTATAGTATATAAATACAGTTCAAATAATGAGATGGGGTAAAATGTGATGTGTGTGTGTGTGTGTGTGTTAGACACATTTTCTTATTTGGTGTAATGGATTAATTAACTATTCTAGTGGGGTAGACCAGGGGCTCAGTCAAAAGTGGTGATGTCCCAGTGAGATCAACTCAATATACACACAAGGGTTTCACTCCTACAACTTTGGTCTGGTATGACCAGTAGCATGGTGGCTAATGTTAGTGAACTTAAGAGATAGATATTGTTGTGTAACTGCTATTACTGAGTCAGTTTGCTGACTTTGACTCTTCTCTACTTGTGCTTCTGTTATGCTACATTTTAGCATTTACCATTATAGCCTACTGTCATTGTGACTTGAGGCCACAGTGGCTGGTGTTCAGAGAAAAGTCTTGCTTTAATATTGACTATCTGAGTTGAGTGAGGTCTTTATATTTTGCAAACATAGGCTACAGTAAGTCTACATGAAAATTAGCAAAGCAATTTAAATATACTTGACAGCGGAGTAGCTTTGCCTTAATAAAATATTACCTCCATCACAGGTTTTCTTTGGTTTCCTATAATATTTGTGGAAAAGGAGTGTCAGCGTGGATCTATTGTCAGAAAGGTGGGGTCATTTACCCCATTTGTGCGTGGACAGGGGTCCATGCATTTGTCATTATTTGCCATGCACCGCTTATGAACGGTTTTTGAATCACAGACGAGAAGCTGTGACAAGAAAAAAAAAAACTCTTTTGACAAATAGAAATCGCCGTTTTGTACCACGTGACCAAACACGGAAGTATAATCTACTGCCGCAACAACTTTTCATTTAGAGTAAGGTCCTTGCGTGTGGTTGACTTAGGAAGCACTCTGCAAGCACAAGAAGGTCGCGACTCATTATTTCTGACAAACTAGTCGACTGAATATAACTTAACATGACTCAGGCTGAGAAAGAGCAGGATAACGGGAAGGAGAAGGAAAAAGAACGAGACAAGGACAAAGAGAAGGAGCAACAGCGCGGGGTGAAGAGACCCATCGCTCCTCCGGCCATCCCAGAGCCCCTTCAGGAGGTGAGCTGGGAAGTCGAGGGTTTCAACTGTTGTGTAACGCTCATATTTCTATAATGCAGCCGAACATCCTTGTCTGAATCTCTATATTCAGCATAATATCAGTTAATTGAACTCGTCTATTTCTTGGAATGGGACATATTTAATTTTGTTTATTATTTTCATTGGTTAACTATTGATTGTTCTTTCGGTTTATCGTATAAAATGTCAAAGGTTCTGCAAAATCCCAGTACAAGTTACAATAGCCCCAACGTGATGTCTTCAGATACTCAAGGTGTTCAGTTTAAATTGATATGATAAGCTAGCACGTCTTTGTGAGAAGCTGTCAGCTGGGGCATTCCCTCAGAAATCAATCACATATGGGTGTAATGTTCAGGTGTCCACATACTTTTGGCCATGTAGTGCATTCCTTCTTCTGTTGTACATGACATGGTTATGCTTATCCTCGTTCGTTTCAAAAATATTCCTCTTTTACAGCAAATACAGAGCAATTTTGTAGTTGTCATCCACCCTGGTTCAAGGACGCTCCGCATTGGCCGAGCAACAGATACTCTTCCTGTGACTGTCCCACATGTGATAGCACGCAGACACAAGCAAAGTGGACAGCCAAGATATGAAGATGCCTGGCTTTTGAGAGAAGGTCTAAATGTACGTCACTCATGACCAGATACACCCACAGTACAGTCTTTTATTCTGTCTCCACTCAACTCAAATTAATTTCATATTTGTGTCATTTTTCATTTACCCTCATTGCTCCTTTTTCTTCTTCAGAAACCAGAGAGTAATGAGCAGAGGCAGAATGGGCTTAAAATGGTCGACCAGGCCATTTGGTCCAAGAAGATGTCAAACGGAGTGCGGAGGACACCTGTGTCTGCTGAACAGGTATGTATTATGAAAGAGAGAAACGGGAAGAGAGAGAATTGTTGCATAATGTAATACTACCATTTTCAGAGACGGCAGTAATGTGATGCCGCTCCATGCTTATGGGAAAGAGAAATTAATTTGTAATCTCTGCATTCATTGCAAATGAAAACAAATTTTTTGACAAATCTTAGGGACTTTGGGCTGCATGACTTGTATGAAAGGTGATACAGTAAATAAAGGGCTGATTGGTTGATTTCAAGTGTAATGAATGACTATATTCTTGTGCTCGTGTCTAGTGCAGAAATGTATAGAAGAATCTGTTTTTTATACGTGTGTGTGTGTGTGTGTGTGTGTGTGTTAAGGCCAAAGCTTATAACTGTCAGATCCGTCCAGCAGTACTTGACAGCAGTTTCAGGGTGAAGTGGACCAACACAGCCCACCATCCTCCTCATCTGGTGGGAGAGGAGGTCAGTGCATGTGTCTGATAGACATCTAAAACTTTACCTAAAGTATTTTTTTATCTTTTTACTCTTTAAATGTTTTATCCATTTTTCTTTATCTTGCTTTCTTTCTCTCTCCTCCCCACCCTGCCATAATGCAGGCTCTTTATGTGAATCCATCCGACTGTTACAACATCCACTGGCCTATAGTCAGAGGTCAGCTCAATGTGCACGCCGGTCCCGGAGGCTCACTGACCGCCGTCCTGGCTGACCTCGAGACGATCTGGAGTCACATAATTCAAAAGGAGCTGGATATCCCCCTCAAAGACTTAAAGGTAGGAGAAACCTTCTCACCTCTTAAATCACTGAAAGAAGACAGATGAAGAAAGGCTCATAATAATAATAGTATTATTAAACTGTTATTTAGCACTGTACGTAAACGTTTATTCAATGTGATGAACTAAAAGGCACAAAAATAAGGATCATTAAAATGTTAATAAAAACTTAGGAAAAAGTACAAGATTAATGCGTGCAAAATCTTTAGGATTACCTATTGGAAGGAGCATTTTACAAAATCAGTTAAAGGGCAAAGATTAATAAGCAAGATTCAGAAGAAGAAGCTACATTTTTAAGGTTCCTCAAAAACACACTGAAGAGTTCATTAAAGAGAGTTGAATAAGAAAAAACAAAAGTTGTACTCGGTAAACCTTGAAAATTAGATCAAACTACGCTGATAGTGGAAACATTTTTCTTCTCACCTTAATGCTTTGCTTTTGTGACTGGTTGCCAGTATTATAGATGCGTCCTATTGGTCCCTGACATCTACAACAGGCAGCACATCAAAGAAGTTGTCAACATGCTGCTGCTTAATATGGGTTTCTCAGGTATTACGCACAACAAAAACATATACACTGTTATATTCTGCCTTAGCCCATTCATGGTAGGCAAAGGAACCATTCAGTCTTTCTCTTTTCCATCACCTTACCCTTTGTGCTGTTGTGTGTGTGTGTGTGTGTGTGTGTGTGCATAGCGATCATCGTGCACCAGGAGTCGGTGTGTGCTACATTTGGCAGTGGGTTGAGCAGTGCTTGTGTCGTGGATGTAGGAGACCAGAAGACCAGTCTTTGCTGTGTAGAGGACGGAGTGTCCCACCGGAACTCCAGGTGTGGCTGAGAATCACTTTTACGCTTTATGTCTAAAACAAAAAAAGCATATTCATCCAAGTTATAATTGCAGATACCATGGATCTCTTTTATACATGAAACCCAGAACAGTGACATACAGTAGATAACAATAGTGCATGTTTGATAAAAAAGAATGATAGTTTCTGGTCAATTCATGTCATGTCATCTTGTTTTTAGTGCGATATTTTGCTTTTTTATTATATGTAGCCCCAAAAGAGTCATGGTGAGAATTTTGTTTCAGAATTCTTTAGCGTTCCCTTGCAATATTTTTGCATTCCCCTTGATCCATAGGAACAGTTGGTGTGTTGGTCCAGTCCAGTTATGATACACTTCCAGTTTAGGGAAATGCTCTGCAGATACTACAGAAAGGAGAGATGATGTGACATGCACAACCCGCAGTAGTCTACTTCATAATACATAATTCTTTATCTTAATACAGCTCAGCCGTTCTCTATGGATTTGAGGGAATGCAAAACGTATTGCTAGGTAATGAAAAATATTGCGAGGGAACGCAAAATTTATTGCGAGTATTACATTGTGTGTTCTATCTGTCTGTTGGACTTTTCAGGCTGTGTTTGGCATACGGTGGCGCAGATGTGACCCGTACTTTATTCTGGCTCCTGCAGAGGGCGGGCTTTCCCTACAGAGACTGTCAGCTGTCCAGCAGACTGGACTGTCAGCTCCTGCAGCATCTGAAAGAGACTTTCTGCCATCTAGACCAAGTGTGTGTTGGACAGGGGGTGGGGTCTTGTGTTTAGAGGGAGTATTGGGGAACTGTAGCTTGTACGTTGATCAGTTTCAGTAAAGTGTTAGCACCTTTGTTGCTGTTTAGATCACCATAGTTGTTCTCAAGAATGGACACAGAAATCTGTAGTTATTCAGATTAATTCCAAAATGTGTCTGTCCTCCACTTGTTCTTAACAGGACATATCAGGACTACAAGATCATGAATTCCAGACACGTTTCCCAGAAGCCCCAGCTCTTCTCTACCAGGTTCGACTAGGGGATGAGAAATTACAGGTACTTAGTAATAGTAATGACAAACTATGCTTTTTAAGGTCGGTGTTGAAATAGTTTTTACATTATTCTTTCTCCAGCTTGTGTACTAGCTATTACTTTTCAGCTATGGCTCTGTTTGTGTCTCACCCCCTTATGCTTTCTGGCTTGTATGTGTGTATGCATATGTTAGGCACCCATGGGTCTTTTCTACCCGACCACATTTGGCATCGTAGGTCAGAAGATGACATCACTTCAGTACCGTTCCCAAGGCGACTCAGAGGATCCTCATGATGAACACTACCTGCTGGCCACACAGAGCAAACAGGACCAGGTAACACTGAGAGAAATGTGTGCAGAGATATGCACACATTTCACACATTGAATTAAATCAAATTTCTTCAGATAGAAGCTCTGTGGTTCATTTTTTGATCTCCCGTTTTCTTCACCAGTCCTCCAAATCTGCTGAGAACCGGAAAGCTATTTCCAGACCAGGTGGAGGTTTGGATGGTGAGATGAGCAGTCAGGGAGGGATCGGTGAGCTCTCTGACCTGCCCAGGGGCTGTGGGAGCAGCGGCAGTGGAGGAGGGACGAAAGGGGAGATGGAATTTGGGCCTGCCCATGGGGAGTGCCTGATGGGGGCAGGAGAGGTGGAAGAGCCCCTGTCTGCTCACCTCTCCCGGAAGACTGCTATCATGAGCCAGTTTGAGAGCAAAGCACTGGGCCTGGATAAGGCCATCCTGCATAGCATCGATTGCTGTGGTAAGAAAGGACCAAGTAGGCATAATAAGCAGGGAGAGACATAAAGTTAACTAAGTGGTTTAAAAGAGACAGTAAAAAATTAAGTACTCAAACGAAAATGGAAATAATATGGTGGCCCTGAGAGCTCAATGCATTGCAGCTTAAGACAACACATACAAATAGATAAAAAACAAACAAATTAAGAAAACATCTTCACCAATTTGACAACACATGCAGCATTAACCAAATACAGAAATGCGCTGCAAGTAGCACAGACAACAGAAACTGTTTCCAGGGGACACTAAAAAGTGATGAACACGCTTGTTGTTGCCATGGTTTGTGACCTGTGTTTGAAGTAAGCTATCTGTAAGTGGCATTGGAAACTGAGCTAAATTGTAAGTTTGTTTGGTGGGACATCTGGTGGTCCTGAGAGCGTGTCCCAGCTGTTTTAATCACTTTTTGGTGTCTTTCTGTATTTGATTGTGTTTTGTGTATTTTCAGAAAATTTCTGTAGTTGGTTTGCTTGCAGCATTTTTTCTAAATGCTGTGCATGTGTTGTCCAATTGCTGATTGTCTATTTGTATGTTTTCTTCAGTTGCAGTGTGTTGAGCTCTCAGGGCCACCGTAAAATAGTGAGGAATTATGTAAATAAATAATACCATATAAAAATTTTTATATAGTATCTTTTTATTTGATTTACAAGGAAGTAAAAAAACAAAGGATGCAGAGACAGATATTTTACGGTGCTCAGGATGTCCTGTTTTAGCTCACCTCGTCTTTTTTATTGACAGCGTCAGACGAAACCAAACGCAAAATGTACAGCTCCATCCTGGTAGTGGGAGGAGGGCTCATGTTTCATGGTGCTCAGGAGTTTCTGCTGCACCGCATCATCAACAAGATGCCGCCCTCATTCAGAAGGCTGGTAGACAACGTGGAAGTTATCACACGGCCAAAGGTAACCTAGGATATGTTGTACATAGTCATAGAATAGGATACAGATCTGCAATGCATGTAGTAGTATGGTGTTCAGTGGCCTCCATTTTATATTTCCTCGTGTCAAAGGTTGGGAGTTAGTGCTACACACAACATACTGTATATACACACAGCTCCTCTAATGTACTGTGCACTGATGTGCATGTACTCTAGGACATGGACCCTCGGCTCATATCATGGAAGGGAGGAGCAGTGCTGGCATGTCTGGACACCACTCAGGAGATGTGGATCCACCAGAGGGAGTGGCAGCGCTTTGGTGTCCGAATGCTCCGTGAGAGAGCTGCCTTTGTCTGGTGAAACCAAACAGATTTTACTTGAATCTAACATCGTGTCTACACAAGAGGTATAGTGTGAGTAGCACGTTAGCAGAGCAGCAGCATCTTCAGTGCTCCGTCTGTCTACACAGGATATGTTCAAGCACAGTATTGAGTGTAGGTCAGTTGCCTTTTGGCAGTGCACAGAGCCTGTCGTTAGGAAAAGAAAAGTAAGGTTTTGCTCCAAAATTAAACATGCAGAAAGACTTAGCAGCTCAAAATGATATTCTTGATCAAATTCATACAGAAGATAATGCAGTGTTTTGGATAGAAAACCTCGTGTTTTTCTAGAGGCAAAAATTTAAATGAGGGCACCATCTCTGTGCATAGTGGGAACATATATTGACAGTATCAGTTTGACATTTATAGCACTGCTAGCACCATGTTAAAAATTGTCATCAAACAGTCTGGCTATTTGATCCATCAAAAACCCAAATGAGGTCATTGTTGTGTAACTTTACAACACTCTTTAATAGTAGATTAGTTTACTTGTTAATATTTTGTAAATAATACTGCACTTGTCCCATGTTTATGAAAGTTTGGATCTGTGTAAATAAACCTGTCACACTTTGATACACAATTGCAATAGGCATTTTATTGGAACAATCAAAATCCACCTTTCTTGAAATTCTGAACATATTGAATTTAAATACGTTTGCCTCCAGTACAACCCAAATCTCTCTCACAGACCCAGTAACTCAATGCTTTTCAGTCTTAGGTGCATTATGCAACTGTTGCAGCAGAGTTGAAAGAATAACAAATGCCTCCACCTGCTCTGCCATTATCCACATTATATTTCAGACAAAAAAAATCACCCATTTCTTAGATTTATGAAATGGAACAAGACAAACTCAGTAACATTTTTAACAGCACAATTGTTTATTCAGAAATAAGGATACAAACTTCATGATTCCCTGGAGGGATGATCATAACAGAGATGTCAGTGACACATGTCTCTAGGAGACTGGTATGATAGGAAGGGCAGAAGCAGGAAAAAGGGCGGAAGTGATGTAGATAGCTGCTGTATCAGCCATTCTGGCCCCTACGTGTAGGAATTCCCAGAAGGGCGTCAAGAAACTGCTTGTGGCAGCGGCAGCCGATGAAGAGGGGCTCCACAGCACCATGATCGTTCTCGGCAAACAGACACTGTGCCAGGCCCCACGCCTACACTGGATGTGTAGGCGTTTACCTAGAGAGAAGTGAGAGTTATACAATGGAGTTGTAATTTTGTCCTCACATCATGTCCGAATATTTGTTGGACAATTAAAAAAACAACTTTGAAATGTTTACATTCTTAACTTTTTTTTAAGGCTACTTGTTAAACCCCTAATCTCACTTTGTGATATAGGGTTCAGAATAGAGGGTAGGAGATATCAACAAAGGGTTTATCCAGTTAATTAAGAAAAAACTATTCCTCACCTTCCTCATCCTCCTCCACCCATTGGTGGAGCGTTGGGACCAGCACCGTGGGTTATTCTTCCCATCCGTCTCCTGCCACCAGGGGGACCTGGAGGACTGCAAAAGCCAGCAACAGTGAAAGAGGAGAGGGAACAGTGGTATAAAATGAGGCTAAAGAAAGGTCTTAAAACAGTAATATTGACTTCTTTATTATTTTCATCAATTTCTTGCCTATATCAGATATTTGAAACTGGAGTGCAAAGGATTAGGCAACATACACGAGAAACACACTCCCTTCCTGAAATGCACTTAACTCACTATGCTGCAATTCACTCACAACTGCTGCAGTGGGCAACAGCATAAGATAATATTTAAATGCTGCACCTCTCAGATCAGGACTTGGATTACAAACTATTTTTTTAAATAAGCTTCTAGTAACCAGTGGGTTTCATGTATAGATCAGAAAAAAGTTTACACAATATACTGACTAAACTTTAATTTCAGTTTAACAGGATACCCCATACCAAATAGAATCCTCAGGTAGTTCCTACATATGAAAGTACATGACACCACACAGGCTACACTCCCACCATTAGATTAGGTTACCGTCAATGTTCAGGATAGAGGGACATGTAGGGCATGTCCCCAGTGTGTGACAGTAGAGAAATTACTGCGCCCGAGGGACCTACCCTCTGCCATCAGTGAAGCGTGATGAACCAGGGATTCCATCCTTTGTCATGTCAGGGTGAACCAATGTCTTAAAACTGGTAGAGGACAAAGAACATCAAGAGTGGACAGCAGTGTTATGTGGTGATACAAAAACATAGCTGTTTTTCTCAATTCTTTGGTTTATGACAAAATGCCTGCAAAACAAATAGCATTCCTATCCATCTCAGCATCCACCTCATTAGCAAATGTTAGCATGCTAATGCCCTAAATTGAGATGGTCAACATGGTAAACATACCTACTACACATCAGCATGTTATCAGTCGTGAGTATGTTAGGATGCTGACATTAATATTTAGCTCAAAGCACTGCTGTTCCAAAGTACAGCCTCACAGAACCCCTTGCATGGCTGTAAACTCATAATCTTGTAAGTATCTTACTATTCCACTACTTTCCATTTCTAGTTTTACTGGCAACAGGTTAACAATATTAAACAAAAGAAATATAATATTATGTGGCTCATCACTCAAGGAAGACAGCTGAGTTACAGCACCTTTTGAAATCAGAAAAACATAACACAATCCTTAATGAACCACATAAAAAAAACTTAAAAAGTAGATGTAGTCTACAGCTACATGATGAGTGCATTGCTTGAAAGGTCACACATTAATTGTAGTTAATAAGGTGGCCTTTTGGTTTCCTCGAGTCTATGCTTGTGTGACTGAATGACTTACAACAGGCCAATAAACTCCACTGCCTCCCAGAAGAGATCGACCAGTAAGGACAGTCGCCATGGTGACTGGGCCCTGCTGTCCAGGACCTGACCTGAGAGAGACAGCAAGGATCAGGTGATGGAAGGCATAATGGCTTGTGAGGTTATTCACATTCAAAAGCAAGAGCGAAACGTTACACAGACTCCTCAGTTCAGCAGTTAATAGTTTAATCGGTTTTACTCTTAAACTGACATTCAGTACCCACAAGATAACTGTCAATCAGAGCGTAAAAGCGAGAAACAACACAGCAGGACCCCGTTTCCCCAAAGCATCTTAAGGCTCTTGATGATCTTAGTCCCATCGTAAGTCTGAGGGCTAAGATTATTAGCCTTGAGATACATTTGAAGAACGGGGCCCAGGTTTGTTACATGTTCAACATAGGACTCATCAACACTGAAGTTATACGCGGAGCAATGCAGGAAACAATAGTAGAAACTATCTTATAAGACTCGCTTGATTAATTCAGCAGTTCTTCCTGCTACGTAGATCCAGCTAGACTAAACTTGGTAACAAGCTAGCTAAGTTTAGCCTTACGCTCGACTGCTACCATTACACATTCCTGTTGAAGTGGTGTGCTTTAACTGACAATGTTCGATAGAGAAAACGATATCTACAAGAAAACTACATATTCGTTCTGAAAATTAGAAAACGTTTGACACAATACAAACCACTCACCGTTGGACACGTACACCATCTTTTAGAAAGTAACAACACAGCTTCCACAGCTGTGTTTACGATTGGCGCACTTCCGGGTCCGTTCTTCTTCTTTGTGTTTATTGGCGGATCGCAAACCAACTTTAAATGAGCACACCGCTACCTACTGTATCAGAGTGTGTAGCATCTATTTTAATCTGTATCTGATGGGTATCAAACTTGTGGCATTCAAGTATTAAAATTGGTATTATTATCAACCAACACATGGTGATTCTTGACTTTCTTGAATACTGAGATTGTCTCTCACTTCCTCCCATTTCAAACCTATCATATCTAGATAATGCACTGCTGCTTTAACAATTATTTGAATCCTTTCAGTTTTCGACTTAATCTCAGGTGTTGTCTTTATTACTCCTGCTATAAAGGTCGCTGCCTTCTTCTTCTCTGCCCACGTCATTATAGTGACATATGAACTATAGGGAAACACAGTTGGAATAGAGTATTGCCTCTGTTATGAAGTCATTATAACTAAGCCTACTGCTTCTACTGGCACTAAAGCTAGCTGTCCAAATACTGAAATATCACTAGTACTACTGCTACTACTATTATGGCAACTGCTAATATTGTATTATTATATTAATGTCTATGAGTAAGAGAGAAGAGAAAGAGGGAAACAAAGTGAGAGAGACAGACAGGGTCAGCCTGTGAAACCTCCATTCGGTCTAATCCTGCTCTCTGTCATGACCTATACTGTGTTTTAATGCAGCTGAATTCCCACTACTCTTTAAATATTTTTCTGTTTTGTCTATATACGCTTTTCAGGACATTCGGATAGAAGACAGTGTGGGTTAGTCCAGAAATTAAAGTACAGCCACAAAGCATCTGTTACCACATCTGCATGAGCTACACATGTGTACACATATCTACATACTAAGAAGCAATTATACAGTAAAAACGTATCTACATACTAAGAAGAAATGAAAGAGTTTTGTGAGTTTTTGAGCAGGTTTAGCCCCTCAAAACTGCGATTCTTTTGGGAGAATAATAATAATAATAATAATAATTCCTTCAGTTTCAATAGGGTCCTCACACCGAGGTTGGTGCTCGGGCCCTAATAAAGCAGGTTTACCTGGTAGCTGCTTCAATGCAGCACATCATCTGTCATCTTTATGAGTATTATATTTCTACTTTAACAACAGAAAATAGACAACTTTTGTACTTTTCTGTGTAATGTTTTAATATGTGGTACAAACATTCCATATGTTGTCTGATGCCTTGTGTCCCACTCCCATCCCTGCCACAGCTATGCACATGCAGGTGCTACAAATGTGAAATTTAGTATGCACGAGCAAAGGTAGCATGGGAGGGATGTGATGATTCAGATTCAATATGGTGGGGTCATCAACTGTCAATCAATACATCTGCAGCACAAAGTAAGTAGTGCCGGTGAATGTGCAGAATGTTTCATTTTATTGTATAATTTTACATTTTATAAAAGTAGACAAAAGTGCTTGATCTGCACCATCCCATAGGTTGCTGAAGGGACGTTCTGAAACCTGGAGTTTGAGTAGAGCCTGGGTGAAGCTGAGATGGGATGAGCAAGCAGCACGTACGATAGCCTGAGAAACCTGTCAACCAAGTCCCAAAACAGATAGCACTTCTCTTTAAGCCTTAATGTCCTCATAATTAAACAATAAATATTTTTCAAAATCACCACCAAGACATGTTAGAAGACACACATTATGGAGATCTACATCAAATATATAACATTTTGTGGAATAAAAAATTAGAGCGACTTCAATACAGTATGACTTTTGGAGACAGTAGAGGAACTATATTTAAGACTCTTATGGGACTGTAGTTGCTGCTTGGTGTCACACCTTATACACAAGAGGTTTTTCTGGTACATATAACCTCAAAAAGGCCATGCTTTACAGTACAACACAAACAATCAGATATGATGTAAAACAGCAGATATCATCTCAGCATGGCAGTGGTCTACATGTTAGGAACAATATTTTTCCACTCATTATCTGTATTTTATCTTGAGTGTTTTGCATTGAACAATATTATACTGTTAGACATCTACAGTATGGATATTTTCAACTATTTAGGCTAATTCCCAACAGTCTACATTTAAGTTATGTTTTCTTGTAAACCAGGAAAACTGAAGGAGCGTGGGAGAAGCCTGAATATAACACCATGATGCATTCATGCAAAATAAATAATCAAATTTAAAAACTGAAATGTTATTACAGATGCATGGGCAGATGGCGACATTAAGGGGTGAAGGCATTCTGTGGTTTTCCCTTAACATGACCAATCTGGATGTTGGAACTTCCAACATCCAGAAGACTGAAATACAACACATCATACCATGTTATTCCTTTTCACTTGTCTGGGATTTAGTTCCTGTGCTCTCGTCGCTAGGCTTTTGTGTGCTGTACTCTTCTTCACTGACTTGGGGTTCAGGTTGTATTCTCTCCTCAGATGTGTCTGTGTTGTACTCTTCGACACTATCCTGAGGTTCAGATATTGTTTTGTCTTCCACAGGCTTTTGTGTGCCACACTCTTTGTCATTTGTTTGCATTTCAGGTCTCGAGCTCTCTTCACCAGGTTTTTGTGTGTCACACTCTTTGTCAGATTCAGGTTTAGTGTTCTTTCCATCTGGCTTTTGTATGTCAGTCTTGGGCTCTGGTTTCCGATTGGCTGCTCCTCTAAAAATACCAGCTTTGTGAAGCTCGCGCCGTATGGTTTTCACTGAGACAGTGTGAGAGAGGTGTCTATTCAACTCTGTGGTTATTTTTGAGGCTGTAAACTCAGGGTGTTCATCCACTATCCTGAGAAGTGTCTGTCTATCCTTTTCGGTGAGCTTTGACTTGCGCCCGCTGTTTTTCTTTGCTGATGCTGTCCGTCCATGTTTGACGTATACAGTCATGACTCTGGAGACGGTTCCTCTCGCCACATTAAACAGCTGTGCAGTTTTTGTGACAGATGCACCTGATAGTCGTGCAGCAACTATTTGGCATCTTTCAAACTCTGTTAAGTCACTCATATTGCTTTGAACACTCCTATAAACAGACAGACAGACAATCCCAAATGATAGACAGGCAGCAAGCTCTGAAATTGCTACTTATGTGCTCCAAAGTCCTCTGTCATATTGGTCTTTGCATTATTTTGTACACTGAAGCAGGGAGATCCAGGGTAGGGGAAGATCCACTGCTGATATGCTGTTGGGGTGCACGGTGTGCTCGGGGGTCTATAAATGGATGAAAAAGGGGATAATGAGAAATGCCAGATATTAAAAGTTTAAAACACTATATTTGTATGAGACACCAACACCCATTTGTATGCCACCGTTTGGTAGCTAACGTTACCTGATGCAGGTAAATACCAGGGGCTGGACACTTTAAAGTACAGTGTAATAACCCAGCAGCAGCTAACACACATTTAGAGAAGCTCATTTGCGTAAGCTAGTATTTTTTCGTTTGTTGACAGTCAATCAACTCGATGTTAACGTTAATTTTCGATGTTGTAATTTAGGCTAGCCAGGTAGCAAGCTGATAGATTAGCTTCCATCAACAAAATACATATTCAGAATATAGTGTTACCATTTTAATGCCATTTAAAGACAAATGCAAAACATTAGCGTTTGCATTGACTATGGTGCGTGTGTTATACTTACAACTAAAATTGCACAACGTAGTCAGCCTGTCCACCGCTACTTTATCACCGATCTGCTTGCGTAGAAAACTGGTACTTCCGGTTGGAGCATTTCAGAATAAAATCTATGTGTAAAGCATTCTGTAAATAAAATCATTAATGTTTTTTACTTTAACAGCGTATTTTGAATGAAACGAAAATAACTGAGCAGTTAACAGCAGTGCAATAATATACTCTTTACAACACAGTCTGTGGCACACTAGCTGCAATAAGTATTTTCTAAAGCTTCCCTCTGCTTTTGATGGTACAGGGGAAGTTAGACAAAATAATGTCAATTCTACATTGCATTACATTCATTTAGCTGATGCTTTTATCCAAAGCAACTTACAATAAGTGCATTTCAACCATGTGGACACAATCCAAAAATTGCAAGAATCATGAATGAAAAATGACTTATTCTGAGGTAACCATAATTAGGGCTGCAACAAATTACAATTTTCATTATCAATTAATCTCCAATGGGAGACTTGTTTGTTTTTGAAGTAGTCACCAGCCACTCTGTTCTTCATCTGCTACTGCATCTGATGGTCAAAGGTCAAAATATTATGACAAAACAAGTATTTCTCAGGGGGGTCAAACTGCATACACAACTGGTGGTCAGTGATCTAACACAGGAACAGGATGGAAGACAGAGACTGACAGGAGAACATAGATGTATTTTCTCATATTGAAATCATTGTACAGTGATAATATTGCTTCACAAACACAGCAAAAAATTACAGCACATTTTTATTAATTTGAATGAACAAAACAGGTCTACTTCAGCACCTTCACTTCTCTCTAAATTCTTTCTATCCCCTTTCAGGTTTTTTTCTCTGTATTCCTTACTAAACAAAAAGTCTCATCATTCAGAAATCCCTAAACAAATACCGGTGCATGGACCTTAGTGGATTGCAACTAACATGTAACTGTCAGTTTAAAAACACAGCTTAATGCCAGCACATAGAGAAAAACACAGTTTTCAAAATAGGAATGTGCAGTATGAACATTTCTCTCTCTTTATTTGGATAAAATATACTTTACAGTTTAATAAGTTGGTTTCAAGCTTGGCACATGCTATAATATGTATATGTGTATATGTCTTTTCCCCCTCATCAATAGGTTGGACAAAAACATTTGACAGCTGTACCCATTCACACAGATAACAGATGCCACTGGTTACTTTTGAAAAATGTGTAAAGTTACTGAAGCTTCATCCTGTGGCTTTATGCAAACATTAATCAGTCTAAATGTAATAGAAAGTCTGAAATACATTTCATCAGACTCATCAAATTACTTCTTGTCTTTGGTCTGTGATTCAGGTCTTTTGCTCTCTTCATCAAGGTTTTGTGTTTCAACCTCAGGGTCAGATACTGGTTTCCCACTGGCAGCTCCTCCATTACGACCAGCTTTTGTCGGTCTTATCCTTTTTGTCTGTGGCTTGTGCCTGCTGTTCTTCTTTGCTGATGCAGCATGCCCGTGTTTGTTATAAACAGTCATGACTTTGAGGACAGTTCGACTTGATACGTCACATAACTGGGCAGTTTTTCTGACCGACAGACCTGCAACTTGGGCACCAACTATTTGGCCTCTTTCAAAGTCTGTTAACTCACTCATACTGGAAGGGGATGTGTTGACAGTCTCCTCTGAAGCTGGCAGACAATCCCAACTGTCAATCAAGCTAATGACTGAACAGCCACCTCTGTAGCTGTGATTTAATTACTTAAAAGCTGAAGCTGTTTTTCATGTGGTGTTTCCCTTATTTTGAAATGCAGAATGTGGGTGGAGATCACTGGCCACAATGCGTCCTCGTCAGTCTATAAATGGATGAAAAAAGGGATACGAAGAAATACCAGAAATTCACATTTCAAACATGTATTTGTTTGAAACTCCAACACTCAATTGTATGCAAAGGTAGATGTTCTGCATTTAACTGAATCCAGTTATCAGGACTCAACCACTGTGTGGAAGCTAACATTACCTGAGGTAGTTAACTACAACTACAGGGGCTGGACAAAACAGACGAAACCCTTTACAGTACAGTGCAATAACTCAGCAGCAGCTAAATCACATTTGGAAAAGCTCATTAGCGTTAGCTCGGTTTTTGTTCAGTCAAAGGTTTTCAGTCAACTCGATCGTAATTGACGCTGCTGTAATTTAGGCTAGCCAGGTAAGTTAGCAAGATGTTAAATTAGCTTCCATCAACAAAATACATATACAGAATATAATGTTACCGTTTTAATCCCATTAAAGACAAATGCAACACATTAACAAGTGCACTGATGTGTGTCGCGTGTTGTACTTACAACTTAAACTGCACAACGTAGTCAGCCTGTCCACCGCTACTTTATCACTGAGCTGTTTGTTTCACCATGCAGAATACTGTAAAACTGACACTTCCGGTAGGAGTATTTCAGAATAAAAGCAGCAAGCCTACCACCAAGGGAATATGCTTTACTTTTAGACGCACTCCCTTCGGGTGTCGTAATGCTTCTTAAAAACTCAGTAGGCCTAATATTCGAACTGACTTTACTACCACTGGATCCTGTTGTTACTGATGTTGGTCAGATCTGTTTTTCCTCTAAAAAGAACAATAATAATCATGATATTCGTGCTCAATTTCAAAGAAATCCCAAATGTCCCAAATGTTTCCTACTTACATCAGACCTGGACTGGAAGAAAATCTGATGCCTACCATCTAAATATTTGAATGTAAATAAGATCAAGGAATTCAATTTCAATTCAATTCAGTTTTATTTATATAGCGCCATATCATAACAAAGTTATCTCAGGGCACTTTGTCATAAAGAGCAGGTCTAGACCAACTCCTTATGTGTACAGAGACCCAACAATTCCCACCAAGAGCAAGCACAA
>LKNJ01002818.1:54437-71922 GCA_002120245.1 Maccullochella peelii | reverse complement strand
AACCTGGTCCACACATGCAAAATGAAGTTACATTGGTGGGATGTCTAAGTTTGAATTTGATTTTAGTAACCTCCGCCCCCTAAAAAAAACAAAGAACGATGAGCCGTACTTTTGAACGGCTCTCAGAAAGGAAAGGAGCCATAAGATCCAGCTCCCTTTTAAAATAGCTGTAATTCCCATCACTAGAAACCAAAAGTCAACCTTGAATTATTTGACTTATGTACAAACTTAACTTACGTAACTAACGTAGTAGTTTTAACCCAAACCTAACCAAACTGCGACCCTTTCACAACGTTAACCGCGTGTCTATCATTGTTACCATGCTGACAAAGGTCCTGTACGCCTATATATATGTATATATATACATACATACACATATATATATACATATATACATATATATATATATGTAGTGACAAACGACCTATTCTGTCGTTTAGGTTGGAGGACTTGTTGGAAATTACACTTGTTTGTTCTCCCTCTCATTTTCTGTCAAAGATAAGAGGTTTCTGGTGATGTGCAAGAAGGGTGTGCAAGCTCATGCGGGTCCTGTTTTGGCTTCCTTATCATTTAGGAAATAAATCACACATTAGCCAACTTTTTCACCTCTCTTGGCCAAAAAGTCCACAAAAAAGCAACTTCAGATAGTAACAAAGTCATGTTCCACAGTCAAACAACCTCCTAACGACTCCAACAAGCAAAAGGGAAAAAAACAAATTGTCAATGAACCTTTTCACCGACTCTTACCATCTCTCTTTTTCCATCTGACTCTTCTCTTTATTGTTTACTTTTTAATTAATCGCGCCGGTTCATTCTAAACATGTCAGAATAAATACATTTTTCATCCCGGTGATATCGGCCCGCCGCTCTGTTATTAATGCTGCAGAGAATTCAGCCACTGTTTGCAAATAATATCCTCAAATTGAATCATTGTTGCATGAATATATGCAAAATATTCATTTCAGGCGGCGTGAGGGTTGAGTGCTTTTAAATTGGAGAGATCATTCATGGCTTCACCTTTTCAGGCGAGATAAAGTCGTGTGCAGTAACATTACAATGTCAGTGGAGGGGAGGACGGGGGGGTGGTGGTGGTGGTGGGGAGAAAGGGATGAAGGAGAGAGGGATGAGAGAGGGAAGAGGTAGAAATAATGACAACAGAAAATAAGCGCGAGTCAATAAAAACAACTAAATCCAAAACGAATGAGAACAGAGAAATGTAAGACAAAGGAATAAGAACAAGGACAGAGGGGAAAAAAAGGCGAGTCCCTGTGTCGGTCGTGTTCCATCACTTTGTAAGCATCACACAGCAGGGATCAGTGTGTGTGTGTACTGTTCTGATATTACAGGTTGGTGTTATTAATAAGTCAGGTAAGTGACACAACTAAAACTCGTGAGGACTCACAGAGCGCACACCTCCACCAAGGCTGCAAATTCTTCTATATCTGTAGTTTTGATAATAGAAAAAGTTTCATTTGCACAAAGTGATAGACATTTATGGGACAGGCTTCATTCTAGTAAGTGCAGTAGTTCATGAGAAAAAGGCAAAAATAATTTACAAATATTTAAATTCCCACTCTTGCATTAAGAAATCCTTTAAACAATGGTTAGTAGGTATGTACACCAACAACTAATCATTTGTTCCATGGCTCACTGATTAAAAAGTCTTATAGCGATATCCCCCTAACTGACAGACAAACAAGTCCTCCAACCTAAACAACAGAATAGGTCATTTGTCAATGACTCCCAAAATGACATATAGGCATACCGGACCTTTGTCGTCATGGTAACTATAATAAACACGTGGTTAACGTTGTGAAACAGTTGCAGTTTGGTTGGGTTTAGGCACCAAAGCACTTGGTTAGGTAAAATAAGTACGTTAGTTAGCATTGACTTTTGGTTTCACTTGGGACACGAACAGCGGTCTCCTGGGTGAAAGCCCTGTGAAGGTCTTCTAGCTGACTTCCTAACTGTAGCACTTTCCTTCACATAGAGGTGTCTCATCTCATGGGGTCCAATGTATTAAACCCAACAAAATTTCAGAACTTAAGATAAATCCCTTTGTTGCGAATCTTTGTACGTTCAGTGTACAATTGGTGGAGCGACCTCATAGTCTCAAGCACTAAATGTATAGTTTAGTTCCTTTTCCAGAAAGGTATTCACAGGCAGAAAATCCTGTGTTGTTGGACCAATTCCATCCACCCCGACCTCCTCCCAACACGGACTTTGTCGCTCTTTATAGGTCGCCGCCTAACAATAAACGTCGTAAAAAGCTGCTTGCACAGATGACCTATACAGTTGTATATTTGGGGAGGACAGTCTCTTAAAAATATTTAAATTCCCACTCTTGCATTAAGAAATCCACCAAACAAACAATGGTTAGTAGGTATCTACACCAACAACTAATCATTTGTTTCATGGCTCATGGTCTAATTTTTTTTAACCAAATTTGATTGAAATCTGGATACAAGTCTTGCGATGTCCCCCTAACTGACAGACAAAGAGACAAACATGGAACCCTAACCTCAGTGGCAGACTTACCAAAGATTAAGAAAACTGTGGGCAGCTATTCAAACAAGAGTGAGACCATGGATATCAGCGAAGGGCTATTACATCACTCTGCATGGTACTGCATGTTCAAATGAAACAAGTACCACCACGTGCATGAATGAAATTGTGTCTCATATGTCCACCGGCCCAGCCTATCAAATGTAACCTGCTGAGAAGATAATTCTAACCTGAGATGACCTGTGGGAGCAAATGGATGGGGCTAATTCTACCTGCAACTTCCACCTGTACTAATGTGACTGCAAGAGCGACTACAGTGCTGCAGCTCTTATGTGTCAGAGACTGTGTTGCTGTGTTGTTATTATAGTTAGATTTAAAGATATTCCATCGACGACTTCACTCCAAAAATGTTTATCAGTAGTTTTTTGGTAATTGTATAAATTCCACTGGGTTCAGGGGTGTAGGGCACATGTCAACTTTATTTTTCCAATCCTATTTTGGTCCGTCCACTTGTACAGTTTCACTGATTTACTCAGATGAGAAAAGAGAGGAGTTGATCAAAATGTTTATGCGTGGTTTTTTCAGTGCCCTCACAGCTTAGCCCAGGGTTTTGCCTTTCAGGCAACATACAGGTTGCCCTACTTTGTGGTGCAGGTTGTTGGGGCCACAGTCTCTGCATATTTTCGGGTTAAAAAAAAAATGTAATCAGCGTTTTTATTTACAGTTAATATTCTTATAAGATGACGCTAGAATTGAACATCAGTGACAGGTAATGTAGTGAAGCACACTGCTATTTATAGTAAAGAGGGAAACAACATTATTTATCATAAAGTATTAAGTCTCTATAAAGGAAGCCATTTTAAGTGTGGTTAGTGCATTAATAACGCTGCAGTTTACTTTTGTAATTTTAATGTTGTAATACCTATATTATGAAAGTAATGGAAAATAATCATGGCTAATTGGCCAAACCTTTATACATACAGCCACAATTAAGCCACATCGTTCGTACTATTCCATGTGTTTTTTCAGCAAACAAAGTATTCGTTTTCAAAAAAAAAAAAAAAAATGAGGAGACCAAGTGTGACGGCTTCACCAAACCCACCAAACCAAAACAGCCATTTTTTAACCAGTGGACCATCAGATAACCCTGTATACCATTTGCATGTTAAGAGGTTATTCTCCACACTCCTCTCTGCCTTTCCCATCCCTGCTGGCTTGCACCACTGAAAAGTTTCGTTGTCCTGTATCTAATAGGGGGGAAAAAAGCTAATATCCAAAAGCAAATATTATCCCCCCCACCCCCCACCCCCCCACACCTCTGCCCCACGTTCTTCTTTCTCATGCAGCTGCAGATTAACAGGTCTAAACACAGCATAATCACCACCAGAATCAAATTCCTCAGATATGAATGCCGTTGCTGTGCTCCCACCAATATTTTATGGTAATACAATAAAAATGTAAAGTTGAAAATAGCAGTTCCTCTTCTTCTTCTTCTTCTTCTTTTTTTTTTTATGTAAAAGGTAAGCTGAAGACTAGCGGAGGGAGGGAGGGGCGGGGGGGGTTCATCACATGGCCCAGGCCTCGCCTAGGGATAGGCTGTCGCTAGGAGACAGAGGCAGGGAACGGACCAGTGGCAATGATGTATTAACTGGCGAAGGTGGCTGACAGTAATCTTTGTCACTAGATGCAGTGGCTGTCTAAGTCCTGTCATTTTATGCATCTCATGCAAAACAGATGTACCCGGATACTACAGGCTCAGGGAGAGAGAGGGAGGGAGAGAGAGATCCAGGCAGGATGGAGGATGGAAGGGGTGGAGGTGGCGGGTGGAGGGAAGGGGGTGGTGGCAAAAAAAAAAAAAAAAAAATCATTATACAGCTAGAGGTTGGAAGGGCTGTCACAAAGAATTTCATTATTTTTCATCCAGTATCGAGAAGGTGGATTGTGCATATTGTAATTTTTTCCCGCCACCATAAGCCTCTAAATAATTTGGGAAGTTTCCAGGGCAGAAGTTTTCCCTTTTCTCTCCGCTCATTACCCAGAGTTCAGGGCAGAGGTGCTCAATCACCCTGGCTGAAGGAAACGCTTACACATAGAAACACGCCCTGCCGCCGCCGCCACCTCCTTTCTCCTCCTCCCTCCTGTCCTCCCCTCCGCTCTCTATCCACACTCCATCCTTTACCACTCCATCTCCCATCCCTCCTCCCCTCGCAACCATTGTCCTTGCCACTCGCCTGGTTCTTCCTTTATTTCTCCGCCTTTCTTCCTCTTTTGCTTGCTTCAACGCCGCTGTCCTCGTTGTCTCCTTCCTTTCCTTTGACTCGTTTCTTTGCTTTCCTTTTTTCTTGTGTATCCTCATCACCATTGCCCTTGGTAACCTCTTTTCATTCTTTGACTTCCTGCCCCCCCCCCATAGCTTCTCATGATAGTTCTATCATCTCTCTTCCTCCGTCATTCACTCCTCTTCCTCTAACTTTCTCTACCATTATCCCCATAGGAATGAGCAAAGACTCAACTATCCATATTGGATCACCATGTTAGGCTTAAGAGCTCAGTGTTCTAAATTGATAAAACGGTACCTTCAATACCACACATCCTCATAGTTTGAAATAACAGAATTTTTATTGCACAGCACAGTCAGCTTTGCTACTGTATCAGCACCATTCTTGTTTGTGTCGTCCTCCCTTGGATCGGCCTCCGAAACCTCTGAAAGTCTGTGTTTAGACTTTTGTGGCCTTTTTCCCAGCATCCTTTCATAAAGGGAAACTCCGGTATTTTTAAACTTGGATCCTATTTTTTTGACAAATTTAGGGGTCTAAATGACAATTACTAAAGAGTAAGATCCTTAATGTTTAACCTGAAACAGAAGTTTCGCTCTGAAAGCCCATGAGAATTGAGTTGAGAAAGACACCACTGTAGGACTACAGTGGATCTTACTCTTTAATCAACGGTCTGTCTCTGTAGGATCCTTTCCATAATGTTGTCAGACACTTAGAATAACAGTCTGAACCTGTCAGTTGCCAAAAAAAAGCACTTTTCGCGGGCGCAGTTGCCCCAAAGGATTACATTGCAGCCGTTGCAGCCTGTTCACGGATGCCGGCGGAGAAGAGCTATTGGACCAATTCCAAAACTTTTGGAAACTATTAGTCATTTTGACCCCAAACTTTGTAAAAAATCAGACCCAGGTTTAAAAATACCGGAGTTTCCCTTCAACAGAAAGCATTTCTCACTGTGCGATCAACTAATGAGATTTGTCTGTCTTTCAAGTCTGCAGATTCCTTGAAAATAACAGCTAACAGATTTTTTTAAGCATATTGTGGAAAAAGAATGGACAGAATAATATGATTTAAACCCACGAGTCCATAGTTCAACTTTAAGAGTGGAGTATAGGTCCAACACAGGTCCACTTAGTTAGTAACTGAGACCTGACAGGGACCTGCGTTGGGCTGGGTCCAAACTTATTTCAGTCAGATTGGGTTGGGGATGGTCCCGTTCTTGCTGCAGGTCTCTGGTCTGTGTATCAGTAACACCCGAGAGGATCCCAGTGGACTCATTATCAGCTCTCATTGCGCGCTGCGTCAGAATCATCACAGGATATAAATGTCTTCTTTGAAGTAGAGTGTGGTAACTGTGGTAAAGTGACAGATACTGCCACTCTCTTCCACAGCGGCTGCTCCGTCATTGGTGGTGCATCGTGTTGATGTTCTCTCTCTAATTGGGCCTCTTTGGGTCCACCGCAATTTGAATAAAGTCTAATAATCCTTGGATCCTCTACTTGGATCCGGTCTGTCTGTCCTCAAGTCCCTTTCAAATCGTCTCTCTCTTTTCTTTTTTTTAATTTATGGACATGCGGTTTTGGTTGGTTTATCATTGGTCTATTTTGGATCTGGTCAACCCTAGGTGGCTCAAAAGTGCAGCCCTTCAAGGGTCGGAACTAACACAGATTTCTGAATATTTGTTTGCTTTATGTTTTTTTTAATGGACCTGCTTATATGAGGCCATATTTAAGATGTTTGATTGTGCTACAGTATGTGTAGCATATTGTGCTTCACAATAATAAAGCCCCATTACAAAAATAGGTTGCTATTACAAAGAGGATGAAAGCACATATGAGCATGTATTAGTTTTAGTTCATTATTTATTATTTATACATACAAAATACATTAATCTCAGTTTTGTACCAGATTGAGCTACTAGCTAATTTTCACAGATTAGACTTCATTTCGTCATGAGTGAACAAATATTTATTGACACGTGCATAATAAATATCAGAAATGTGAAGAGTCTTTGGTGATTAGAGCCCATCATTGACGTCAGGGTAGAGACGCCGTAGTGAGCAGAACAGGATACCCATCGATGGAGTTCTAGACACTGGTAGACACAGTGGTGGTGTTGGTGGAAGGATGGTTGAAGATGTGGATGTGATGAGGAGTGGACTTCTGATGAGATCGACCCGGACACTGAATGTGGTGGACTGGAGGTGAACGGGGTGGAGGGTCGCAACAAATCCACACTGAATGACAGCTGACAGCAAGCGAGAGAAGAACAGATTCAAAGTTTGTCAGCAGCAATATGATTGGCTGATGGAGATCGTGGTGAAATCTGGTTGGATAAGTGAGCGAGTAAATGCCCATAATCAGCTGATTAACAGAACCAGGAAGAGAGAGAGAGAGATTATTATTATTATTATTTTATTATCTGATGCTTTGGCAGTATTGTCTTTGTTGCATTCATGCCAATTAAGCAAATTGAATTGAGAGGGGTGTGAATGAATGAGGTATAAAGATAGTCTTCCAACTTACACTGAGCTTCATTTTCATAAAGAATACCTCGTTCCAAAAGTAATGCAGGTACAAAGCACAGCAGAGTATACAACTGAAGTCACAAAGATAGAGTGTCTCCCTGCATCGCAGTAGCAGGCTTCCAGTCCAGCAAATTCATCAGGAGAGTCGAAAGTGTAAAAGTAGTCTAGTGTATTTTAATTTAGGTGGCCCATCAAAAGGAGGGTGAGTACTGAAGCTTTAATGAACGCTAAAAGTGCATTGATTCAGTCAAAGTAACACTGCATTTAAAACTATGTAAAATAAATACAGTAATTCAATACAATAAACATGAAAACGTACCGCATCAAATCAGAGATACACAGTCTTGGTCTACATCCACTCACACACTGGCTACATACAGGCCAATCCAACTGTAATACCTAAAGTACACTACTTATATTTTACTCTTTTTCTTCACGCTAAATCGACACTATTGCAGGATCTTAATTGCAACATCTATTTGCTGCAGAGAAGCACATCACATATTAACGACAGTGTACATAGTGCATGTAGACAGCAGCAGAAGGACGATATCTTTTTATCTACCTGCAATAAAACTCACCCTCTGTCCAAGCCATGAATAACACTTATACTGCCAGCTCGTTCCTTTACCCAGGAGAGGGAGAAGGGAGGAGGAGACAGCAAGGAAATTAAGAAAAACTGCATGTTAAGATACAGAAAAAAAGGAGAATAGAGAGGAAATATGCAGAGGAAGTGAGCAGTTTAAGTAAATATGAAGATGATGATAAAGATGACCCTCAAGAGGTCATGTATACACTATAGTGCACAAAATTAATCGTCAACTATTTATATCGATCAACGATCCTCCCACACAGGCCATATGTTTGCTGGGTGGTAATTGCATATTCATTTAGGAACATGCAAAACATCAAACAATACTGACGGTCTTAAAACTACATTTTGACACAGGGACCCTTGTCAAGACAGGGCCTCAAGGTCAGGTAATAAAGCAGCACCCACCTTAAGGCCCTTGCATTTTCATTTAAATGAGCAGAAATCATGTTGATACACAATAAGCCTCGAGCTTTTAGGAGCCCAGGAGTTCTGGGGCCCCTGAGAAGTTGCCCGGTTGGTAACCAAGCTTTGAAGGTAGGTCTAATCTTGTGGCACATCTTGTGGAGGGGCCCTGTGTCAAAACCTAGTTTTAACACCTGTATTATTTTATTTTATACTGTGCTCATATGGTGCATTTTTCCAATTGTTTTGCCCTGAGGCCTACTAACAGGTCAATCTGGCCATGACCCACATGGCCAGATTGACCTGTTGACATACTTTTGACCACATAGCATAGTTTATCCACATGGGTTTTTACCACTAGAGAACCGTAGAAGAAGGAGAGAAAGACAAGTGGGAGTTTAGTGAGAGAGAAAATTTTTTATATATATATATATATATATATATATATATATATATAGTCAAGTGAGGAAAAACTCACAGCAGTGAAGAAAAAGGTAGGAAAAAAGCAAGAGAGTGGAGGGAAAGAGGGAGAGGAAAGGGTCAAAGAATAAAGGGGTGATAGAGAGACAGAGAACGAGAGAGAGAGAGAGTGGGAGAAAGAGATGTAAGTGGGCTCTGCGGAGGCCCCAGTCGGTGGCAGTCTGTCTCTGATTTCCATTCATTGTTAAGATGGATGAGATCCCAGCCGGACCGAGAGCCGACCGCCGCATTTCTTCTTCTTCTAGTCTTTCTCTTTTTTTGGGGGATAGGGGGGCATTATTCAAAACAGAGCTTATTTTTGGTGGCCATTATGCATGCACACCTGATCAGCATGTCAGCCTGGCCTCCCCGCATCGCATGATGGAACGGCCCAATTTACCTCTTTCACCTGCCTTGCATAAAGGCACACTGAGCGCGCACCGGCAGGCACACAGGCACTCGCTGTACTGTACAACACACACACACACACACACACAGACACACAGACACACAGTGGAGTGGAGGTGGGAGGATGGAGTCGAGCCCAAGTGTGCGCGATCATACACTGATGTGGACACACAAGCGCGCGCACACACTGCTGTTTATTTGCAAAGCGTGTATGAAAGTGTGTACTTACACTCTGTACTGCCATCGGAAGTGTTGCATGTGACACACACTCACCTGCTGTAGATACACACACACACACACACACACACACACACACACACAGGTCTCCCACACAGTCTCCAAACTGTGTCAGTTGTTACCGAGTCAAAACTGAATTCATTAGCAAGTCAGGACTCTCTCTCTCTGTATCTCTCATGCTCTCTCACTCATGGCTAATCTGACAATGCAAAATAACATCATCAATAACTATATTGATAACATCTAATTTAAATGATCAATCATTTGTAATTAATCAACTGATACATGAGTAAAATGTTATTCATTGTATACATGCTTATTTTTGTATGCATTTGAGTCATGTACCACAGGACATGCTTTCAAAGTGAGACACCATTTAACTGCTTGTGTCTATTTGCGGAGTGTATTCAGTATAAAATGTGGATTTGGTCGAGTATGTCCTCAGTTTGACCTTCCTAAGTATTAGTCTGGGATTTGTTATTTCTTCCCAGTACGACTTCTTTTTTAATTTGGTCACAATGTGGCTTGGCCAAATTAGCTACAGCTTTCCTGAAGCTCTGCCCAAGCCTGTATTTATGGTCTTACTCATCACATCAACACTGGCAGACCTACAAATGTGTATGTGTGTCTCACTGTGAATGTTATGATCCTTATTTTTCCAAGGAAATAAATCCCTTTTTTACTACTATGCACAATCAATTGTGCAACTGTTGTCTAAACCCCTCCCCTTGACAGTGATTGTCCAATCATAGCATAGCAAACTTAATGAGGCATGTCAGGCCTGTCTAGCTTTGGATTTCTTCACATGTTGAAGTGGTGTGCAGTGGGCTCTGGTAAGAGAGAAGCTTCTAAAATCTACAAGAGTTTTGAGGGTCTTTCCTTTTCTTTTCCAAAACTAAAAACACGAGCAAAATCAAACAGTGCTAACATAAACTGCAAACAAACAACTAGTTTACTACCTGTTTTATTTCCCGAACAAAAACCCCATGCACTGTTTGCCTGCAATGTGTAGCTTTAGCCTTTTAGCACGATATCATGTATGTAGCCAAGAAATTACATAATTTAGACCATGGCTCTCATTTTAAAACATGTCAGCTGGAGTTAACCATACTTAGCTAGCTAGCTAGCTACAGTTGTCATTACAGCCAGCAAAGTCATTGGTCAGCGGCTGGAAAGGAGAGGTCTGTCTTCTGTCTGAAATCATGTAGGCCTACCCATTATTTAAAAAATTGTGTGATGAATCTGCCACTGTTGCATGGGCTTAGCAAAGGGTAAGTTTCCATCAACCAGTAACAAGGATTTCAAAGATTACCACTTTATATAAGAGTTTAATCAGCTGGAACTGGAAGAAAAAGTTTCATTAAAAACACCAATATCTGAAAGTTTACTACTTACTTTCATTGTCATATTTTTTGGTAACTTTAAAACGATTGAAGAATGTCAGCCTTTCAAAGTGTTATTTCATGTCTAATGATTAATACAGTAATAAAATGTCATATCTAAGGTATTCATAAAATGACAGCTTCAGCTTCAAATTGCAGCCTGATATGCTTTACCTGACAAGCCTGATTTTCCCATTAACACAAATCGTTTCGTTTTCTACCTACCTACCTTCGTTTTCTACAGTCAATGCAATATCATGGAGTTTTGATTAAAGGATGAGCAGATGTCCATAATTACAGAGAAAGTTTTTCATCACAGAAAGTGCGTTAACCAGGCTTCTCGTCTGATTTTCTCTGAGCAGAAGGAACTCAGGAAGCACAATTGGAGATGGCAATAAGATGTTATAAAACATGTTTGTGATGCTTTAACTCAGTTCTATGCTTTGTCCGATGTCCTTCGCCATACAGTTCTGCATCTGTAAGACCTTTGTGCTGCTATTCAAGAGAAAATCTTTTTAAGGACTTTTCATTTTAATACTTGGTAAAGAAATAACTCAAACTGATTTACAACCTGGTGTGCAACTAGCTCTAACTCTGTTCCTTTTGATCCATCCTTCATGAACAACCCGGCTTTACTTTTCCAGTGGCAGAGCTGATATATGGTTAATTTCTTCATACCAAAAAGTTTGTGTTTGTCTTCTGATAATAATCTGCTAATATTGTTATTTACATTATTTTTGTTAATTTCATTTCTTAACTTTTTTCTTTCATAATCTTAATTGTGCTTTGGCAACACATGTCAAATGTCATGCCAATATAGCCTACTGAATTAAATTAAATTGAGTTGAATTAATAAGTGGTAACTACCCTTATCAAATGTGGAGGAGAGGTAGACAATTGGTCAGTCAGAGTGTGTGTGTCTACATTTTTTTTCAGTTTTATTTTAACTTATTTTTCACTTATCTGTATATATATATAAAGGTCAGGGCACCAGTGTGGGCCCTTAGGCAAGGCCCTTAACGCTACCTGCCTACCTCATATCTAAGGAGTGGTCGAAATATTAGAGTCACACCGGCTTGGACGTTGCAAGGGTCAACAAGGTCCGCGTCAGGTGTTGGGGAACCAGGGCAACCTGATGAGAAGTGGGCTACTGGACAACATGAACAAGGCATTCATGGACAAGATCAGAGAATAAAGAATTGTTGGAATGCTACTACACAAGTAACCCCAGTGACAGGGGTTATATGCAGAGGATGTGGGACCTATGGCTTCTTCGAAACCCAACATCTAGACTAACAAAGAAACAACTAGTAGCTCAGTGTTCCAACATCCACAAGCGGCAACTGCTATCACAACTAGAGATTGAAGAGGTACAACAAGAAATGCTATGGCAAGGGGGAGCCAGGACAACAGGTCAGGGGGGAGATATTGTCACCATCCCCACCTGAGATTGGGTACCAAGCCCCAGTAACAAGAAGCCTATACAGGCTTAACACAAGAGCAGCTGATCTGAGACTAAAGATCATAACCAAGCTGGACACCTGGAACCTCCGTGGCCGATTAACTATGAAGTGATGTACCCTCTGAAAGTCTACTAGAAGATGTGAATGCAGCACTATAGACAATCCCTACTGCAACCATCACTGAGACCAACAAGCTGATATCCACCACAGCAACAGTGATCCTTGAGATGCTTGGCTACAAGATGAAATATAACAAGCTGCCCATACCTGAGGCCCTGGAGACTGCCAAACAAAGACTCACAGCCCTGGCCACCCGCCTGAAGAGATACACCAGAGAAGTAGAAGCTAGGAGAATAAACAGAATGTTCTCCACTGAACCATCCAAAGTGTACTCTCAGTGGCAGGGTAATAATAACATGACAGCAGAAGCACCAAGGCTGGAGACTGAGCAATACTGGAAAAACATATGGGAGAAAGAAGCATCACATAACACCAATGCCCAGTGGCTAGTGGATCTGAGAGCAGACCACAGCAACCTCCCTGAATGGGATGCAGTAACCATCACAGTGGCAGACTTCCAAGAAAGAGTCTCAAGTATGAAGAGCTGGACAGCACCTCGCCCTGACATGATCCACACCTACTGGCTAAAGAAGCTGACTGTGCTCCATGAACACCTGGCAGCACAAATGAACCAGCTGCTAATGGATGGGACCCACCCTGCGTGATTAACTGAAGGCCGGACAGTCCTGATCCTGAAGGATCCCCAGAAAGGAGCAATAGACCCTAGAGGCCAACTGCAAGCCAATTGCACAAGTCACCATCAAGTGCGCCACCACCAAGGAGATGCTCTGTCCCCGCTGCTGTTCTGCATAGGTGTGAACCCTCTCAGCCAGATCATCACAAAGACTGGCTACGGATACCGGCTGCGGAACCATCAGCCACCTCCTCTACATGGATGACATCAAGCTGTATGCCAGGAGTGAGCGAGACATCAACTCACTGATCCACACCACCAGGATCTACAGCAACGACATTGGAATGTCATTCGGACTAGATAAGTGTGGTTGGATGGTATCCAAGAGAGGGAAGGTAGTCAGAACTGAAAGGATTAGACTACCAGAAGGCAACATAGCAGATGTTGAGGACAGCTACAAGTACCTTGGGATCCCGTAAGCAAATGGGAACCATNAGATGACTAGGCACATGGCTCAGTACATGAGCGGGGCACAGAAAGGAATTGGTACGAACACCAGAGGTGCAAAGCACCAGCTCCTGGTAGATAGAGCAGTCACTCAAGACTGTAAGACCAGGCACACCAATCTGTGCACCGCCTGGATTGACTACAAGAAAGCCTACGACTCGATGCCCCACACATGGATTCTGGATTGCTTGGAACTGTACAACATCAACAGGACTCTAAGAACCTTCATCAAGAACTCAATGGGGCTCTGGGAAACAACCCTAGAGGTCAACTGCAAACCAATTGCACAAGTCACCATCAAGTGCGGCATATACCAAGGAGATGCTCTGTCCCCGCTGCTGTTCTGCATAGGTCTGAACCCTCTCAGCCAGATCATCACAAAGACTGGCTACAAATACAGGCTGTGGAATGGATCAACCATCAGCCACCTCCTCTTCATGGATTACATAAAGCTGTATTCCAGGAATGAGCGAGACATCCACTCACTGATCCACATCACCAGGATCTACAGCAACGACATTGGAATGTCATTTGGACTAGATAAGTGTGGTTGGATGGTATTCAAGAGAGGGAAGGTAGTCAGAACTGAAGGGATTAGACTACCAGAAGGCAACATAGCAGATGTTGAGGACAGCTACAAGTACCTTGGGATCCCGCAAGCAAATGGGAACCATGAAGAGGCCGCAAGAAGATCAGCCACAGCCAAATACCTCCATAGAGTAAGGCAAGTCCTGAGAAGTCAGCTGAATGGGAAGAACAAGGTCCGAGCTATCAACACCTACNCCTAGAGGCCAACTGCAAGCCAATTGCACAAGTCACCATCAAGTGCGGCATATACCAAGGAGATGCTCTGTCCCCGCTGCTGTTCTGCATAGGTCTGAACCCTCTCAGCCAGATCATCACAAAGACTGGCTACGGATACAGGCTGCGGAATGGATCAACCATCAGCCACCTCCTCTACATGGATGACATCAAGCTGTATGCCAGGAGTGAGCGAGACATTGACTCACTGATCCACACCACCAGGATCTACAGCAACGACATTGGAATGTCATTCGGACTAGATAAGTGTGGTCGGATGGTATCCAAGAGATGGAAGGTAGTCAGAACTGAAGGGATTAGACTACCAGAAGGCAACATAGCAGATGTTGAGGACAGCTACAAGTACCATGGGATCCCGCAAGCAAATGGGAACCATGAAGAGGCCGCAAGAAGATCAGCCACAGCCAAATACCTCCATGGAGTAAGGCAAGTCCTGAGAAGCTATCATCATCTACGCCCTGCCTGTCATCTGATACCCCGCTGGCATAATAAGCTGGCCAAAAGAGGAGATAGAAGCCACCAATATAAAGACAAGGAAGCTCCTCACAATGCATGGAGGATTTCACCCCAAGTCCAGCACCCTGAGACTGTACACTAAGCAAAAGGAAGGAGGCCGAGGACTAGTGAGCGTCAGAGCTACTATCCAGGATGAAACAACTAAGATCCATGAGTACATCAGGAAGATGGCCCCAAGTGATGAGTTGCTTAGTGAATACCTCAGGCAGCAGAAGCAAGAGGAGGACGAAAAACAGGTGGAACCATTATGGGAGGACAAACCCCTGCATGGTATGTACCACCAGCAGATAGAAGAAGTGGCTAATATCAACAAATCCTACCAGTGGCTGGAAAAGGCTGGACTGAAAGACAGCACAGAGGCAGAGGCCCCAGGTGCAGACTGTGCAAAAGTGCCCCTGAGACAATCCAGCACATAACAGCGGGGTGTTGGATGCTAACAGGCAGGGCGTACATAGAGCGCCATAACCAAGTGGCTGGCAAAGTGTACAGGAACATCTGTGCCAAGTATGAGCTGGAAGTCCCAAGGTCAAAATGGGATACACCTCCAAAGGTGGTCGAGAATGACCAAGCTAAGATCCTGTGGGACTTCCAGATACAGACTGACAAACAGGTGATGGCGAACCAACTGGACATAGTAGTGGTNNNTGTGTGTGTGTGTGTATATATATATATATATATACACGGCGAGGGGGGAATTTTTTTGTGTGTGTATATGTTTATATATATATATATATATATTGCTGTTAGAAGAAAAACAGCAAAATCCCAATTCTACTGTTTTTGTACATGTTTTTTATGTGACACTTGCTTTGGCAATGTAAACGTCTGTTTCCTGTACCAATAAAGCCTCTTCGAATTGAACTGAATTGTGTGTTACCTTCACAGTAATTGTACACAGTATGTGGTAGCAGTGCCGTGTTAGCCAGGATCACACTGTTGACAGTTTGTTCCCTTCAGATGAGAGGATCTGTTACTGTTAAATTATTCAGCTGCAGAGGCATTGTGTCGAAGGTGCTGTGAATGTGTTTGCTTATGTGTTGATAATGCGTGCATTAACTTAAATAGCCTGATTTTCAAATGTTCTTTCTACAGGAAGTTTTTATGTTGAAAACCCCTTTTTTATAATGTAGAGTTGCAACAGGTTTTATTTTGTAATAAAACATATTTAACTGTTAGTCAGTTAAGGAAGTCCAGGCAGCGTATGGAGCCATGTGTTTTCTGTGCACTGTATTTAATTCTGAAAATAATCAATTACAAAGAGAAGGCTAGACTTTGACAATGGTGCTGTCACTCTAAAAGTATGATGCAGTAAAAGGATAACCTCCCCAGCTCTGATCCAGGCGTGCCATATACTGTACATGTTGGTAGCTCACATGCACAACTCCTTTTTGAGGTCATGGTACAAAAGGAAGTGCAGAAGAAAAATATTAGATAAGGTAGAAGAATCAAAAGCAGAGGAAAAGGAAGGTGAAAGGATGCAAAGAGGACAGACAAAGGAAAGTACTCTAGAAAGGAGGAAAGGGACTGGGAAAGGTGAGAAGAATAGAGGGCGAAGAAGAGATGGGAGGGCTGAAGGAGAACACATCGGTGAAAGGAGGGGATGAGATGAGAAAGAGGTCAGACGCAGAGATAGAAGAAAAGCAGCGGGGTCGACGTGATGGAGATGAGCGCAAGGTGAGACGATGGGAGGGAGGGAGGTGAAGTGAGACGAGAAGGGCAGAAATGGAGAGCGGGAGGAGAGAGGGATGAGGGAGGTGAAGCAAAGCCCAACGGAGCCTCCTCCAGATATTTACGGCACCCGGCTCCATCTCAGCCCGGCCAGGTGGGGAGAGCAGGTGGACCAAACAGGTCAGCTCATTAACACACACACACACACACATAGCCACCATTGTCCTGTTTTGGCTAATGTTCGAGCGTGACATTACTGTGGCCGCGAGGTTACTGCTCCCCCTCCCCTGTGTAAAAAAAAACAGCTTGGTTGTTCCATGTAGGCTGGCCCAGATGTGTGTGTGTGTGTGTGTGTGTCATTGTGTTACAGGGGTTAAAAAGACATGACCCAAGTTTGGGACAGAGAGGAGGAATGATGTTGAATGTTTGTGTGTGTATGTGTGTGTCCATTAATCATAGCTGCGCTCCAGGCCAAGCCCTCTGTACCACCCTTTCACACAGTGGACCACACTCACCTCTCTGTGCTGCACCTCTTCACACACACACACGCGCACACACACACGCACACACACACACACTACAGAGAGAGAGAGACTTGCAGTTTGGTGCTTTGAAGAACCATTCTCGAAAAGTAATTTTTTGAACATGTACCTCAACTCCAAAGAGAACCAGGCCTTTCATTTTAAAAAACAGACTTATTTACCGTAAGAGACAGGAAGAATATTTTTAAGACATCTGACTGTTTTCTTATCTGCCGCTGTTTTAATTAGCTGTTTCCTTCATGCTTACCTATTGTCTTGATAAATCCAGTATAATGTGAATTGCAGGGCACTGTACTATCATTCTCAAAACTTTCAACATTCTTTTGATTGATTAATTGCAGTCTTCTGTTCTACTTTGCTGTTTTTGCTCATTTGGTGTGAAACTATACTGTCTGAGGCTACATCCACACTACTACATTTTTGTTTTAAAATGCATAACTTTTGCTACGTTTACACCTAGCGTCCACACTACTCCAGCGTTATC
>LKNJ01002818.1:0-54315 GCA_002120245.1 Maccullochella peelii | reverse complement strand
TTAATTCAACATGGATAACGAATTACAACACTTCCTTTCAGTAACAGTTCCACCTGGTCGTCGGTCCAAGCAGAGAAATCTCTGCTCTTACTTTTCTCCATTGCTGTTCTTCATTGGTAGTATTTCCTGCAGCTAACTAAGCAACCAACTGCAGAGCAGACAGCCTGCCTCCTGTTTACATGCCCAGTGCATGTGAATGGTCATGTAATATACATTTCCAGGTGTGTAGTATGGATGGAGATTATTTCTCAAACGGTGATAAAACACGCATGTACGGGGATCGTTTTCGTTTTAAAATGAAAACGTATTCTCGTGGATGTCGCCTGAGTGAAACTCAACACTTCCTGTGGAGATGGGTCACATTAAAAGCCTTCCACCAGCTCAAAGGGCATAATCCCTCTTAGGGGTGGGTGATTTGGCCAAAATCTTTCTATCACGGATAATTATATATCATAGTAACGGTGTACTGTATATCACAATACAGAATTTGTTCTGTAAATTCAATTAAGAAATGGTTTAAAATAACCATACCGTACTTCATGCTTTGTATTTATAATTTCACTCTCCTCCTCCTCTGTGTTTTCCTGCCACTCTCTTCTTCTGCAGTGGTTGGCAAACCAGCTTAGAGGTGCATTACCCCCATCAACTGTTGCTAACGTCACATGAGAACGTGACATGAGAGCGACAGTTGCTGGCGGTAATGCATCACGTTGCCTTTGCTACATAGCCCACACCAATATATATAACCAATATATATAGCGACACTATATAGAGATAGATATATATAGAGACACTCATGGGACAGCTCCCACGGTGGAAACTGTATTGCGAAATCTCTACCAGTGGACACCAGTTTTCTTTTTTTTTTATTCTATTTTTTTAACATGTGGCCAGGGACAACAGATCAAAATTAGCCTTTTAGGTTTAACTCTGGCTCATTCACGTTTGTTCTCTGTTGATCATTAAGCGCTGCGCTTGTCAAATAAACTAACGACATAAAAATGAAATAAATGAAAACAGTATTTCTGTTGAAGCAAAAACTCTGTTAATGCGACAGAGTGGTGAGTATGACATGACTGTCGGTGTGCTGACGGAATTAGTGCTGTGGAAATGTACATTATGCTGAATTTACCATGTCAGCCATTATAATACAAATCATGTCACCCCTAAATGTTTTGCACCTGGCCTTTAATCTTTTGCCATTATTTAAAAACCGGCTTTTATTATGAGAATTTACTGTAGCTCACCTGGATGTGCTGCCTACCGAAGGTGGGACAAATAATCAGCATGGTCATCATCACTATATCAAACCATGATATAGTCTAGATAAAATATAATTAGTATAATTAGTAAATCTTGTTGTAATCAAAGTATTTGTTTTCACGTAAAGTAATTGCACTAAATATTGTCATCCATTTGTGTTTTCCCCGCTCAGCCCTGCCCCTCTCTGTGTATCTATTCACAGGTAAGGCTGTGACTGTGTGGCCAAGGGTGTGAATCTGGCCCCCACCACACCCACCAACCCCACCCCCCCACCCCACCCCCGAAGGGATGACAGCTCGGGTGTCAAAGCCTGGTAATTGGTGGCAGCGCAAGGTGTAAACAGGGGTGACGGTGGCGAGGCTATAATCGCCCTGCTGGTGGTGTGAGTGGAAGGGAGGAAGAGGTGGAGGAAGAGGAGGACGACGAAGAGCTGCGGTGACAGGTGTGAGGCCGTCGCACAGTCGCCTGCCCAAATTAAAGTCTATGGAAACACACACACACACACACACACTAACACACATGCGCACATGCAAATGCACAACAACAGCTCAGAAACACATAACTACAGGTATTTATCATACACACAAAAATAGACTTTTATATATAAAAAAACATGCACACACACACATAATTTGTGTGCTCACACACAGTCACACAAGTGCACACAGTCTTGTAAGATACGCTTACAGATGAAGTGTAACATGGTTACATGTTAAAACAGGCATACAGTATGTGGATACACATCAAGGGTTTTAAAAGACACACACACACACACACACACACACACACACACACACACATGGTCATGTTGCCACGTGACCCTGTACAGTGGGACTCTGAGAGGCTGTGACGTATGACAGGAAGTAGCAGTGTTTCTGTGAAGCGTCCACTTCCATTTAGATAACACTGGAGCAAGTGTGTGAGTGTGTGTGTGAGCGACATTTTTCTCACCCAGAGCAGAGATCCTCGGCCCTGCATTAGTGCCAAACCAAATTACCCTCCTGCCCGTCTGGTGCCCTCAGCCCAAACCACACACACACACACACACACACACACACACATGGATTTGTGAGGAATGGAAAACCGCTGTAAGTAACATTTTATGTTGGACAATCTTTCTGTCTCTCTCTCTCTCACACACACACACACACACACACACACGCCAGTGACTGTGACAGAGTATGACAGGCAGCAGTAGCCTAGCCCCCCCTCTGTCCCCTCTAACCTTCTCTCCTTCTATCCACTCTATTTCTCCTCTTCCTCTCCCTCTGTCTTTTATCCCGACACTCTGCTTTTCTCCTTTTTATCTAACTCCTTAAACTTAAGTGCAGTTTTAAGACCAGAAGAGAGACAACCTACATGAGTGTGTGTTTTGTGGGAGATACAGTTTATGCTGTCCCCTCTGGCACTCCTCACAGGCTTGTAGGCAAACTGTACACACCCAGTTCACACACTCACACACATTTCAGAGCGCTGCTAAACTAGACAATTAGCAGGAGAGGATGAGGGAATTAAATACGTCCTGTCCTTCATTTGCTTTCACTGTCCATTCACATTTTTCATTTTTTTTTTGTTTTGTTATGTAATTCTTTTTTTTTGGATGCTATCACTCAAATGTCATAATTGTGTAACATGTGTAACTCATATTGAATGATTATCAATATGTTTGCTACATTTTTAATGTAAAAAATTTGCCATCTGGTATGGACATGCATTCTATAGAAGCTAATTGTTTTGTCTAATATTTATATCATATCATATCACATCATGTTCAGTGGTGGAAGTAGGTGTCATGCATTTAAAATCTCACCTGAATATAGAAGTATAATCAGGAAAGTGTACTTCAGTGTCAAAGGTTCATCATTATGCAGAACGGACCCTTTTACATAGTGTTTTTATGTATATATATATATATATATCTTGCATTATTATTATTACTGTTGCATTTTAATGTTGCAGCTGGTGGGGTTACTTTAAGGTTTAAATTGTAGTTTAATCTTATCTAATAAAAGTGCATCATATTGTATAAGGTAATAATATGTTTTGGATGTATGAATGAATTTCAGTGGTATTCAGATCCTTTACTTAAGTAAAAGTAGCAATACAGCCATAAAAAGTGCTCCACTACAAGTAAAAAAACTGCATTCAAAATCTTACTCCAGTAAAAGTACAGAAGTACTTTTGGGTAGTTCACTCTATTATATTTTATAAGCTGATCATATGTTTTGTATGTAAATTTCACATATTCACATTGCAGTGAAAATGTGAAATTTCTTGGTGGGGGTGGGGGAGACTGTGCAGCTAACACTGACAAAGAGCAATTTGCAAAATGCTTAACGTTGGTGTGTAACTATTTGCAAGGTTTATAAATGATTATATTCGGTTCTGAGTCACACACCAAAGCTGTTACATTGTCAATACAGCGTTATGGAGAAAAAATACGTCCATATAGGTCGTCTGTGCAGCAGCTTATTACGACTCATATTTATGTTTGTATGTACGGCGACCTCTAGTGGCCGTAGTAATTATGACGGAAGCAAAGGCAGAAGTCCGGTGAGGTAGAATAAAGAGCAGCAAAACACACACACAGCACTTTCACCCAGGAGACCACTGTTTGTGTCTCATGTGAAACCAAAAGTCAACCTTGACTTATTTTAACTTACATACGTAAGTCATGTTAAGTAAGTTACGTTACGTGCGTAAGTTAATTTACGTTAGTAACCCTAACCCTAACTTACATAACTAACGTACTTATTTTAACCCAAACATGATCTTTTCCTAAACCTAAGCAAGTAGTTTTGGTGCCTAAACCTAACCAAACTGCTTCACAATGTTACCCACGTGCTTATTATTGTCACCATGACGACAAAGGTCTGGAAAGCCTGTTGTTTTGGGAGTCATTGACAAACGACCTATTCTGTCGTTTAGGTTGGAGGACTTGACATTATGGTATTTCGCTGTGTGAACGTGTGTGAATGAGTGAATAAGAGGCAAATATTGTAAAACACTTTGGTTAAATGCACTTCATAAATGCAGAAATTTATCATTTATGGTCCATTTAGAATTCGAAGTGTAGTGGAGTAGAAGTATAAAGTAGCATAAACTGGAAATATTCATGTAAAGTACAAGTACAAGAGTATATACACTTAGTTACTTTCCACAACGGATCATATTTTATTATGTCATATATCATATCATACCGTACCATCACAGTGTATATTTTATCATGAAACGTTATGATAAAGAATACTGTCACGTTGTATGATATCAAAGGTCACTGTTACATTCTATTTTATCCTGCCTTACAGTGTATCTTATCATGTTGTAACATACTATACTATATAACTAAATTGTTTAGCATTAGACTTTATCTCATCAAACTGTATTGCCTGGGATGATGTAAAACTGTACTGGTTACAGTATTATCTTTTCATCCCCTAACCTTAAATGCAGTCTGTCCGTTCTTTACTTGGCCTCATAGGTCTCATATGTCAAACTCAAACCAGACTTGTGTCACATTCTTCTCTTCTTTCAGCCTCCTCCATACTCCTTCTGTTTCTTTCCTCTCTTCCTCCCCATGTCATCATCATCTCCCTAGCCTCTTCCCTTTCCCTCTCACTTTCCTGCTTTCTTCCACTGCCTTCATCACTTATTAAATTTCTCCCCAAATGTTCTTCTCTTTCTCTAATTTCCTAGCTCTGCTCCTCTTTCTTCTCACTTTCCCAGATCCTCATGCTCACATTTACTCCATAGTCTTTGTGGTTTATTTCCTTTCTTCTTCCTGTCCCCCTTCTCCTCTTCTTTCCTCTCCCTCCTCCTTCGCATTTCGTGTCAGGCTGCTCCTCCTGAACTCTTGTGTGTCTTGTCCTGTCCTTACAGAAAGCCACGGCACTCCTCACTGGGACTCTACAGGGTGACTCTACAGCTAACCCAGATGGACTATCCCTGTTCTGCCAGAGACTAAAATAACATAGAAGCATGTTAGCATCATGGGAGGAGGCGTCATGTGCCCCCATAACATCATCTACTGTATTATTCAACACATCGAGCCCTCCCTCTGTGCAACACTGGTCCCTGACCTTTTCATGTGAGCCTCTTACAGCCAAACTAAGCTCTATGATCCACATCAGAGAGACAGAGGGTTGGATTTACTAAACTTCTTTGAATGATGATTTGATCAGATTTTTCACATTTCTATTGTGTAAAAATTATACTAACTTGCCCAAAGTGAGGCACGTTATTATTATGTGTATTATTTCCTTGTTTAATTATGATATGACCATACCCTTGAATACCTGTAAGTTAAAAAGCTGGAGTGCGGAACTTTTGTCTCTCCAATGATTAAAAGCTACACCAGTGGTTATCCGTGTTTGTCCTCGCCGTCGATCGGAGCCTCAGAAACTTTTCTTGGATGCTTCTAAGGTTTTTCCTCCATACTCCTAGTTGCTGTAGCCTACTCCGTCGCTACAGTTGCTCCACCCTTCAGTTCTGGCAAACCAGAGCCATGTAGAGAGAACTATCTGTTGTCTACGTGCACCCATGTGAAGATCAAGCATTTTCAACTTGCGCTGACGCGACTCTCTCTCTACTGTGGAAAACCAATCATTGCATCGCATCACTACCAGTGCGCCAGCATGGGTATGTTGCCACTCCGGTATACTGAGAAATACAACATTGTGTTATATAAAATGCACACATATATATGTCACATCATGCACATTCTCTGCACACAACGAATTATGGACATTTTTTTATAGGCTGTCATGCCCTGCCATCCCAACAACCCATATTAGCGTTTTTGTGATCTGGCGCTGCTATTGGCAATCATTTGTCAGTGCCTTCCAAAACCATTACATATGAACAATGGACTACTTGGTTAAGGTTAGGAAAAAGATCATGCTAATGTTTGAAAGATATTGACTGTTGGTAGAGAATGAGATGTGAACAGAGGTCTCCATGTCCAAGTCACACGCTTTTTTGTCCTTTCCATCCAGCCTGCATAAGGTTTTGTGACACTAATAACATACTGCTATTACTAAGACAAGTCTTTAAACGTATTTACAGCAAAAAAGAGTGAGTTGCATAGATTAGACAGAGAGCTGCATAGATAAATGCGTGGCCCCCGGCCTGTATGAAGTTGTCCCTGACACCCAGAGGCCTCATCATCCACCATGATCCAGTCTCTGATACATCGACCCAAGCCTGAGCCTCGCATCAATAAATCCATCCCTCCTCCTCCAACTCCACTTCATTCTTCTTTTTCTCTCACTCTCCTGTGACCGGGGAGGTGAGAGGTGTCCTGAAAAAGAGGGATGAACACAGCGACAGTCTATCACGGCAAGGTCAAACCGTGTCCAAAACTCTGGAGCACACGGACCGAGGGGGTGTGAGAGGGATGTGGTGGGCGAGTAAAAAATGGGAAGAGTTGTGAAGTAGGAAATAAAGACAAAAAGGCTGAGACTCTGCCAGACTAAATAGATAGATAGATAGATTCTCACATTATCATGTGTTAAAACAGAATAAGGATTTTTCTGTGAGCTGTGCGAGCGGTGTGGCACTATGGATGCTTCCGTCCAGACTGAAATATCTCAACAAATATTGGATGGATTGCCATGAAATTTTCAACAAACATTCATGATTGCCAGACAATGAATCCTAATGACGAAGAGTCTTAATTACTTTGTTTATTTGAAATGTCTCGACAATTGTTGGACGGATTGCCCTGAAACTTGGTACAGATAGCCATAGGGCCCAGATGATGAATCCTACTAACTTGTTGATCCCCTGACATTTCCTCTATTGACAACAGCAGGACAAACTTTTCACTTATCCAGTGAGTCACAGTGATGCCTGCACGATAGTTCAAAGTGTCTCAGCAACTATTGGCTAAATTGCCATAAAATTGGTAGAGACATTCTTGTTTTCCAGAGAATGAGAATTTTGTGTTCACTTTGGTTGTCCCCTGACTTTTTGTTTTGCGCCATCATCAGGTCAATGCTCGCACAGTGTTTGGTTTATGACCAAATATCTGCAAAACTAATTACATTTCCATCAGTCTCGGCTGTATTTTGTGTATTGTTTAATTTCAAAATGTTAGCATGCTAACAAGCTGAAGTAAGAGGGTGAAAATGATTAACATTATATACTTGCTAAACATTAGCATGGTCATTCTGAGCATGTTAGCATGCTGGCATTAGCATTTAGCTCAAAGCACCACTGTGTTATGTCCTCACAGAGCCGCTAGCGTGGCTTCAGGTCAACACACATGTACGATGCGTGTCAAGACACATGCACTCTGTTTTTGTTGCAAGCCTGCACATTGTGAGTTGATGCATGATGACACATGTTAACTCTGTCTAATAGCAGGAAGTTTATCACATTCACTCCCAGGATTGACTACTCCCTCTGTTTGTGTGGTGCGTTCAGTGTGTGCTACAGGCATCAATTGACGTGCAATTTTTGCCAATGTGTGTTGCAGTGAAGTTCTTTTTTTTCAGACACACACAGTGGAGAGAGCAAAAATGACTTTGTTGCTCTGGACAGAGTCTGCCAGCAAAGCTTCCATCCAGATTGCACATGGCCGTCATCAGGCTCCACCAAACAAAGAGTTGTGTTTAGGCTTGGGTTAGATGATTGAGGTTAGGATGAGAGCCATGTTTGGTTCTGCCAATTCTAGTGAAGGAGGTGGAGTTAGAATTCAGCCTGAGAGGCATTTGTCAGGGCAAAAAATGAATATCCCCAATGAAGCTTTCAGTGTGAGGTGACGGTAACAGTTGGATTTCTGTCAACTCAACACATATTCTTATCTGGATTATGACGGCTGGGCAGTAAGAGCAGCCTACTCAGCATGATTTTAGACATTTACCCAAAATCCAACTGTAAAATGGAGCAGACAAACAGCCTACATGCTTGGCCTTCCATAGCATGCAGTGGTTCTCCAGGTGTCCTGACAGTCCTTAAGGCAGTTCAAGGGATCCTTGAGGGTTGTAAGGGGTTGTCTGCAAAATAAAGAAAAGTTAAATTTAATTTACATTTAAGTCAGAGAAATGCTCCTAATTACTGTATGTTTTAGAAAGACCTTTGTTATCACTGGCTTCAGTGGTGTCTCCCCACATATAGAGCAGAACTCGAAGGTTTAATACTGAATCTGAAATGTTTGGATAGAAAAAAATCAAATGCGGTGTCTGCAGCCTCACTTGTGTTTCTGTGTTTGAATATTTTTGGGTTTGATATAAAAACATCTACAAACCACACTATGTAGTTCATCATCTGCTGCATAAACTGCATCATTCAAATCAAGAACCGCACCTCGGAGATAAGAGATGAGGCATAGTGTCTTGAAACACAACACACTCACACACAAGCACACACACTGGGCATAAGGATGGGGGCTTAGCCAACTTCTGCGAGTCGTCCCGACTTAACTTGAGCTCCAGACCGGGCCTTAATATTCCGTCGGAGTGGCGGAGCCGTTCTTCTGCACGACCAATCCCATCGTCAAGTCAAATTTGCATTAGCAAATGGGAAAGCAGCGACGGCCTATTTGTTAATCTGATCTTTGTTTACCCAACACTCTTGTAATCCACTTTTAATTAAATAGCCGCCCAAATATGTGCGAGCAGCAGTTTGACTTTGTCTGTGCCCACATAGCCAGACTGAAGCAGACAGAGAGAGAGAAAGAAAGAACGAAAGAAAGAAAGAAAAGAGACATTGGCTTTCTGTTGTTACACTCCCTGCTGAGCTTGCCTGAAAGATGCGCTTTTGCACACAGCACACATCTCCTTTTAATGCAAAGAAACTTAAATTGCACTATGAATTATTTTCTAAAGCACTTCCAATGACACACACACACACACCTATACACTATCCATATACACCCAGGGTTTATGTGGGTCACTTCTGGAGATGCAGCTTATCCCATTGTCTGGTCAAATATCTAATTCTAACCTCACAATAGATTTGTATATCCTATCTGTCATAAACCACAGGCTGTGTAGTTTGAATAAATCAAATAACACGCACACACAAGTAAACACACTTTCAAAAACCCTCGCTGGCCCTGTCACACACACACACATACGCAGTACACAATATGGCTGCATAATGTCCTTTATCTATTTATAGTTAATGCCATCCTAGGCCTGATAATGCAAGCAGATACCTGGTAGGCAATTACATCTTCCCGATTCCGTCTGCAATAAAAATGCACTGGTAATAAAAAAAAGGGGTAAATAACACAGTGGCGTGAATGAAGCTGGCCTGGCCTGCACTATACATCCCCAATAAGTCAGCCTGAATTGACACAAGCCGCATTGTCATTCATATGTGCCTCCTCTGCTGTTTTTACATGTAAAAGGAAGGCCCTGGCAGGGACATTGTGTCTCTACCTGGGTATTAGAGGTGACATCACATTATCCTCATCCCCGACACATATCTAAATAACTTACTTCTTGGATGTTTGCGTGCTTTTCTCTGTGGGGCTTGTATTCAGGCATCCGTACGTGTGAGTTTGAAAGAGACATAAAGCGTGATGCAGATGGTGTGAATACGTGCGCATGTGTTTTGCGCCGTAATTCAATGCTGAAGAATTGGTAACATCGGACAAAAGCCACATTGCTCCTCCAAGGTGTCGTGAATGACGGGGTGACAAATCCATTAACTGGAATTTGTGCATCTGTATGATTTAGATTTATAAAACCCGGAGATTGGACAAGAAGAATCCATGTATTATCATTTACGCATCATCAGCACTACGTCAATGGATGTGAACATCCTCGGTTTAAACCGATGGGTCAGTAAAAGGTTATTTGTTAGTTGCTGCTATTATTGACACCATATTTTTAAGAATTTGAGAATGTAATGGTGAGACTTCATCATCACCTCAAGTGAGACAGAATAAACTGGATGACAAGAATGAGTCGTAAAGAACACTTCCAGGTTTTTCATGTTTTTGCCTTTTTAATACAAAAAAAACTATACCTTATATTAAATTTGACCATTTTTCATTATGTTTTACTTTTCTAAATGTGTTTTCCTTTTCCAGACAGCAATACTTTTATTACTGGCTATTAAACAGGATTATAATGCATCTTGCTCACTTTTATGTGTATTAAATGAGACGTTTGGTCTATATTGTCCAAAAACTATAATGAGCCGCATTGTTGCACAGGGAGACATGTTCCTTTATTACCATGAGCACACTCACTGTAGTTTATTTGGACTCAATCCCACATACTAAAGCACTACATCATCCGCAACTGAAAATAGTCCCTCAAAAATCCATTATTTCCTCCTATTTGAATAACGTTAGCAAAAATCTGGCTTTGTTAAGAAACTCTTTACATATATAGATATTTGGGATATTTTATTAAGAATTACGTCTTCAGTAGGAACCAGTGGGTTTGTGACTGAGAGCCACAGACAGCATGGGGAAGTCAGAGAGTATTGAGAGACAAATTAAAGCATTGTTGGTTTTGATCTTTCACTTGCCTTATCCTCTAAGATTGTACTATTGTTGTGTGGAATGCAGTACAGATTTCAAATCAGCCTGCACTTACAACTCCCCGACATGAGCAATAATGACAATGAGGTCTCCTGATTTAAGAAAAAAAAAAAAAGGATGAGGTGGAGTTTTTTTCTTTATGAGGACAGCTCTGAGAATATTATTGCACTTACACCAGTCTCACTTCCCTATAGTGTGTTTTAAAAGTTGTCAGTTCAACCAGTGGTTAGGTTAGTCGTACAAATAACCTATGATGCTATGGTTACCTTGCACACATTTTATGGTGATTGAAGTGTTGTTTAAAGTGTTTCGGTTTTAACAGAGATCTGCCAGCCAATGTGAAGCAGGTACTTTCCGTGGTCATGGTATAACAACAACTTAAAAATACCATTTTATTTATGATAAATATAGTCACTGTGATTGACTACCAAGCTCAGCAGGTTTTACATCTCCAAATGTTGATTTACACATTACAAATGAAGGAAAACAATGGCTGCCTAGAAGGTGGGAAAAACATAATTTAGCAATCCACCACATGACAGCATGCTTTGGGAAATGATCCTGTATAATATATGCATAATTTGTGGTAAACAAAAAATGCTTGTATGGCTTATTTTATATTTACATGATTAGTGAAGCCTTGGTTTGATACCCCAAGCCTGTTGCCACATACTGTATTTTCTAGTGTGTTATTGTATTTTTCCCATCCAGAATCTGCAGGCAGGGTAGTTTTACCTTGTGTGCAGACATGACTACATCCTGTAAGTGCTCTGCCTTGGAAACACCTTCAATTCTCACTGTAAACAGGAACTGTTTGTAAGAAGTATTTAGCTCTGTTGGACCATGAATATTCATTGGTGGTTCACTTTTCTCATAACGCTGCAGTCATAAAGGAGGAGCGGGCTCTAATACACCCGCCGTTCCAGGGAGAGAGTATTAAGGAGAGATTTAATAGAGGCGTGAGTATGGACGGACTCATTATCTTTCTATTAGCCCTGCCGCTGCACGCTCTCTCCGCCATCAGGGTTATACCGACTTTTATTAGGTTAGCGGTCAGATACACACGCTCACACACACACACACACACACACACATTTACAAAAAAGACCTGCTAATACAGGCTAATTTAGTAGACAGTACTGCCCAACAGTAATGGTTCAGGCAAATGAGTGTCCTCCTTGGGACTTGATTTACAAGGCTGGTAAAGCTGTTATTTTCTGTGTGTGTGTGTGTGTGTGTGTGTGTGTGTGTTTAAAAGCGGAGTTGTTAGATATAACTGGGAAAAATATATCTTTGATATGAGAACACATGCTACCAAACAATGCAGATTTTTTTGTATTTACCTATTACCCTGACTCCCTGAAAACTCATGTATTATCTTTTCCTATAAAATATATGAAGGATGGCTTATTTGTTCTGCTGTTATGTACTGTGTGTAGCACCCCACCACCCTACTCTGTGTCTAGGACGCCATGAACTGAGGTTAGACCACTACTGTGAGGGCTTTTGGGTTTTTAACTCAAGGTTTGTTTACTGAGGTTTTCTCTAAAGTGAAGTCATCACAACTGGTTAAACAACTACACAGCTATTTTATTGGGGTTTGTATTTTATTTTTTGTATTTATTTTTATTTATTTATTTAATATTATTTTTGGATACATATATATCCTTGTAATTCCGCCTTTGTAACCTAATTGACAACCCTGATGATGGTCACCTGGAAGGAGGGTGGGGGGTGGGGTGGAGGGGGGGTTAAATCCATGTCATGACTACTCAAACAGATTTCAGATTTCTGTAGTGTTGTGATGGGAAACATATAAATAAAGTTGTACACAATTGAAATTCAGGCATATCCACCTACAACAGTAAGTAACTGATCCCAGACAAAGATATGATTAAAAAGAATATTTACTGACTGGTTAGTTTTGATTTACAAATAATATTATGTCATCTTAGTTTGAAATGAACCAAAAAATAAAAACCCAGATAATACAAATTAGACCCCTTTATACAAAAACAGACTACTTCATAATAAATAAAAATAACCTAAAACATCAATAAACTTCACAATAGTTTTTCTAGTTGTTTCACCAGAAAAAAATAACTAGAAAAAAAGCAATACACATCCCCAATATCAATTAGTAACAACCCATTTGTTAAAAGAAAATTCCTACAATTTAAAAAGATTCTACACTATTTAAAATAAACACAAACCAATTGACTCAAATCCCCATGCTCTTAAAGCTCTAATATGCACAAAATATCTCAAAGTAATGATCTGTGTAGTGATTGGCTGGGTGTGGTCGAAAGTAGATTACTTTTCACTCAGACACACTTAAAACGTTTAATCCTAGCTGATGTAACCAACCCACTTAAGCAGTCCACATCTAGCAATTAGCATTTTTTTCCCTGCTAGCTTATCGGCTGACAAACACGCATTCAGTTACTCCCAGACCTCAATACTGCACGGATACAAGCACTCACATCCCGTGAGGCGATTTTGGCGTAGAGGTCTCACTCAATAGTGCAGCATCACATGACACACATTAGCCAAAAAATCATGTCTCCCACGATCATTAAAAAAGAAGCGACTGTGAATAAAAACAAACCGTCCCAAAATAATTCTTTGTATGATCAGAACTTGATCCATTAAGTCCACTAAAATTTGGAAAGTCTAGAAGAGCCATATCAGTAACAGATTAAATCATATGCAGGGAGCCAACAGGAAGTCATCTGGCTCGGCCAGCGCAAGTCTACTGAGCATGCTCTATGGGTCCAAAAAATGCGGAAGCGTGAGGAAGCCCGTGGAGTCTTTGTCGGCGTATGCGTCCATGGTCTCCCCGCCCTCTGTTTCAGTTCCTCACCTACTGCCAATAACAATGAACTGACATAACTGACAACCAACAGTGACCAATAAAAACCCCAAAGGATCTAAACTACAGGTGCAATGTGTATTTTTACTTTAATTAAACCTAACTTACTTAACAATGTACTTATTCCATATATCCTTACTGTGCAGTGCTATCAAGTCTTCCATGGCAAGAGGAGCAATGCCCCAATACAGATACATTACCAAGCACTTAGATCTTCAAGCTTACACAGTAAATTCCCTCGTATAGATCCCAACTGCAGTTTCGTCGCTGCCCTAATTGAATCATAAATACATGTATATGTATATTACCCATTAATAAATAAAGACACCATTTTTTATTAATGAAGTGGAAAATGTGGTATGGTGAGACATCAATCATTTAGCATAAAAACCGTGTGTATTAGTGGGGCGGGTGATACGGTGCGGGGGGATAAAATTAGACCCGTTAAATAGGGAGCACAGTGTGCATTAGTGTGAGTTTTTACATGAGCAATTATGGAAGCCTTCAATGTTAATTTATGTGTGATCAGTGAACAAGAAGAGGGAGGGAGCGGGTCATGTAAGTGGGTGAACTAAATAGACGGAAATGGGAGAAAAGAGGGGAAAAGGGACAGTGGATTGAGAGATAAAAAATGCAAGTGAGGAGACGGAGAGAGGAGTGGCGCAGGACGGAAAGGATGCATTAGTGAGGAGAGAGACATGTGGGAAGACTGTGTGAACAACAGGCATATTAATGAGGCAATATGAATCACACTGATTACAGCAACAATTAAGGATCTGTCGTCTTGCACGTGGCAGAAGGAGGGATGAAGGAAGAGGGCAAGGCGAGACAGGAGCTTGACGGACGAAGGAAAGAAACTGGTGGGTTATTAAAATCATATCTCTTGCTGCTCTTCATCCACTGCGCTACCTGAGCTAATCATGAATGAAGGAGAATGATACAAGTCCTGTAAAAAGTTGCCCTTTACATTTCATGTAAGGTTGTATTAAACTGAGTTGTAGATACACAAAAGATCCACATATAATAACTTCGGGAAGGGAAACAAACTTCTTCCCATGGAACCAACAAGATCACAACACAAAATCAAACTAGACAAGTCTGGTTAGCGTGGACAAGTGCGGATCCAGGCAGACAAGACACAAGCAATACAAGGAGATTACTGCCAAATTTAAAAGATGGAAATATCACAAGAGAATGTGATATACACTGCAGATGAAATAGCATATGAGTGTGTGAAGATTCATTTGTGATCACGCTGAATCGTAGCTAAACAAAAGATGCAGATACGAGGCGGCAGGTTGAAATTTAAGAGGGAGCAGATTTTGTATGGAATTACTTAAAGGGAAACTCCGGTCTTTTTTTAATCTGGGCCCTATTTTTACAATTTTTGTTGCCAAAATGGCTAATAGTTACCAAAGGTGTTGGAATTGGTCCAGTAGATCGCCTCCATTGGCATCCGCAAACAGGCTGCAATGGCTGCAAGTAATCCTTGTGGGCAACTGCACCTGTGAAAAGTCTGTCCACTAAAGTGCTTCTTTTGCCACTGGCTCAGACTGTTATTCTAAGTGTCTGAACACATTATGGAAAGGATCCCTACAGAGACAGACCGTTTGTTAAGGAGTAACATCCTTTCGTCTTCCTGTAACAACTCAACCTCTCGCGAGATTTCAGACTTTTCCTTGAGCAAGACTTTGTTTCTAGTTAAACAAAAAGGATCTAACTCCTTTAAGTGTCCTAAATACTACAAAACAAACACACACATTCAGTTATGCAAGTAGTTAAGTACTACATTGGGTGTCACACTTGTAGGTGCAGACATTTGCAGCTGACGAAATTGACTTCAAGCATATCCTCAAGGGTGTGTGGAAGTGGAAAGTATGTTTTGCCCTTGAGGCTTAAAATCCCAGAAGATAAGAAGATGGCATTTTTGTCCTCATATATTTGGTTGCACTTGGGCCTATATCCATTTGACAGCTTGTCCATCCTTTCATCTTTGTCAGCAGACAACACAAAGTGTCTTTTGGCAGAGTTTAGGTGGTTGGGATGGCCACGTTCAACTGAAGCTACAATAACAAACTAACACTTGTTAATAAGGGGTCAGTATGCTTCATCCAAAGTGCCTGTCAGATGATCAAACAGTGCCTGACTGGGGTGGTTATGAGAACATTTTATCTATATGTTACTTAGTTAATTGTAGTAATACAGTGACAAAGTGACATTTGGACCAAACAGTTCAAGAAATCAAACAGGGTTTAAACAATTCAAAACAAGTTTAATAAAATAGGCAAAAGCAAAGGTGGAAAATTATAGTTATTATACAGTTTTCAGAAATATTTTCTCATTGAAATGCAGGACTTAAAGTAAAGTTACCTCTGTCTCCACTTCCAAATTAAGTGCTTTAGAAAAAATATAAATGTGCATATCATCGATATGACAATCAAGATTAGAAAACTAAGGCCCAGGTTGTTAAAATGTTCTTTGAACTGGTCGGTATCCTGTAATTCCAACATTATAGAAGCAGATCTGTCACTTCTCAGCACTCCCAGATGGTGTCCATGGGAAAAAGCAACATTGGTTGCCACTGTGTTCTTGAGCAGGTGTCGCCTGCCTCATGTTAATGTATTTATTTTCTTACATTGCCGCTGCTATACTTCCCTGCTCTGGGGCCTCTCCCTATTCTTCCAAACATATTTCTTTATTATTTGAATGTAGTGAATTGAAAGTGTGTTTATCAGTGTTTCCCTGAGTCGCGATTGAAGAATATTACTTCTGGTTGACAAGCTACTGCAAAAATGGACACGAAGCATTATAGAATCCAAAGCATTGCTCAGTGGGGAGGAGAGGCAGAGAAAACAAAGATGAATGAATGTATAAGAAGATCAAGGCTTGTTCTTCTTTGTAATATGGACAGGAAATGTCAGTCTGCTGTGTAAGTGTGTGTGTGACCTGCAGATGTTCCTGAGCTATACACTGGTCAAGGCCTTTAAAGGGTCAGCTGCAGTCTGCGCCACTCTCTTCCTGTCGTCACACACACATACAGAGCTAGATAAAGGAGAAAGTGTCTGTGTGTGTGTGGTCGTGAGCGTTTCTGTTTCTCTGTGCATGTGTTTGTATCACTGACTGTGTGTACATGTGTAAATTTGCCTGCATGTATGTGTGTGTGTGTGTGTGTGTGTGTGTGTGTGTGTGTGTGTGTTTGTGTAGCTTATAAGCAGGATGTGTGCAGTAATCTAATTAGGCAGTAACTTGGCTTGCCATGACCTTGCTAACCATTGCAAGACCCTGCCTGGCCCCCGATCACACAGAGGGTCCCCTGTCTGGACCAAACACACACACACACACACACACACACACACAACCAGGCAGACAGAAAGAGATATAGAGATACAGAGATACCTTTTACACACACACACACACACAATAAATATTTAGTGATACAGAGAGAATAATGTCAACTAGAAAAGGCAATTTCTGAAGAAATTGCGGTGTGAATGCTGGCTGTTGAAAGGCTGACGCTAAACTGGATTGCTGGCTCCAGCATTCACACCAATTACCAGAATAGCACACACCATCCTCTCATATACATATACACTGCATATCTACATTGTATTAGTAACTATTTACATTGTGTTCACATGTTCATTGTTCTCATGCTAACATCCATATCTGTTCTTGAAAAACAAGCATATTTGCTGTATCAGTATAAAGTACATCTGCTTTGCAAATGAGGTGTCCTTTGTCAGTAACCAAAAGGGAGAATAACGCTAACCCTACCTGTGCATCTACGAGTAGTCGTTCCTCTTGATGTCTGTCTACAGAGAGACAGAAAACATATTTGCGCATAGCACCACGTCTTTCTCTTCTATATAAGTACAGACATGTTGCGTGTAGCCCCATTGCTTGAACAAACATCCAATGAGTAAAAAGTGTGGAAAAAAAACTGCACTCACTTATATTGTTTGGTGGGCTAGATAAAATAATAAATAAAATTTTAGGACTGATGAAGAAATGTCAAGATTAGCCATTTAGATGCTGATATAATGCTATGCTAGGTTGCTCCTGTTATCCAGTACTGCTAGTACAGCTTTGAAGTACCACAGCCAGTTTATTGAACACTAAAATGGTCTGTTTTTGACCTCAAAATATCTGCACTTAGCTAGTTTAGTTTGGGAATGTTTCATCCACTGCTGCATGTAAATACAGGATGCTTCCCATAGAAAAGCTTAGGCTCTTTATCAGAGGTTGGAAAGTGACTGTAAACCATTAGTCAATAGATATAAAGAGCAAAGTTTTGTCCAGCTTGGTGCACCAGAAAGGAGCAAAGAAGACACCTCAATTAAATAACGTACTTCGACAAGCGACACAAAGGTGAGATTTGAAGTGTTTTCAAACAGTATGTTTTGGTTTTACAAGAGAAAAGACTTTAAGGATGAGGACTCAGTGGTTGGACTTCTGGTTAACTTCTCCACCTCCAATAAAGAGCAGCACACTTGAAACTATCACCTATTATCTCCGACACAGTAGATAAGCAAATAATATATACAATACAATACAACATTTATATTTTCATATGAAATAACCTTATCTTAATAAGAATGGCTTGTTTAAATGTTTACGATAAACAAAATATGATTAGCAAAGAAAACCACTGGGCCAGTTCTTGCTGCACTTCACCTTTAACGCAGAAATGCACCATATGCTTTGTCCAATTTTACTCTTCTTTCCTCTCTCCTTATCCCTCCAAGGATCTGTTTTCATTTGCCCTCTTTGGTAAATGTATACAACAGAGCAAATAAAAAAATAGCTTCTTTTAATTAAATTTTGACAATATATGGAGATAAAAAGCCACACTGATGTTTATGGTTTGGCCATGTCACGCAGGTGAGAATTCAAGCCTGTCATTTTCACTTTTAAACTGTGCGTGTTCACATGTGTGTGTGTTCTGTGTGTCTCCAGGGCAGAGGAAGTAAGGGACACAGCTGTCTAACATCACCATTGGGACAGAGAATAACCTGGGGTATGCCTGGCCTTCACACACACAAACACACACACACACACACACACACACACACACACACACACACACTGAGCTCATGGAGGTAGCATGGTGTACAGTAGAGCCTTGGGGTCAGAACTCACTGGCCTTAAATTACATTTCTCAACATGACAGAACAGAAGTAGAGTGGAATTATTGTTTCACTTTGGATTTGGCCTGGGTGTTAAGGTGCCCTGTGGCACTACACTACACTACCTTTGCTATGTTCTCTTTCCATCACACACACACACACACACACACACACACACACACACACACACACACACCCTGCCAAATACCCAACTCAATAAAACATCTCAAGTTTTGAGTCTAAAAATCTTTGTGAAAACAAGTACAATTATTTTCCTTTCTTCACCTGTAAATAAAAAAAGTGTACTTGTGAATCAGTGTACACGCCAGTGTATTGGATGTTTTTTTTTATTTTTACTTATTTAACAATTATTTGATGCAAAAAAATAACTATAAAAACTATAAATTTCATGCTAGCACCTGTGCGTGTGTGTGCATGCATACAAGCACAACTACTGTTCATATTACTTAATATACAATATATTTATATGGACGTGTATAATGTCTGTAGTGGAGGCATTGTGCACAAGCATGTAACCTTGTTCCACCCATACCTTTTGGGTGTTGCTGCAGCTTAATCTGAGAGGTTTATACCTGCATGTGCTTGACTTTATTGAACTGAACTAACATCAAGTCTAGCAATGCAAAGGGTTTCCATTTCAAATAGTCTCTCAAGGTCACTGCATGAATTGTTAGGTTTTGTTTTTTTTGGTCTTTATCATTCAAACGTTGTAGTATAATTACATATTTTGATATTAGTAAGTAATTATAAATCATGTTTCGGTTCTTGACTGGCACTTTATGTATATACTGTATGCATGGGTGTAAATGTATAAATACATTATGTATATTTGTGTGTATATATGTGTATATGTATGTGCAGCAAGTGCACATGTATACTAATATAAAAAGTGGTTACCTACATACTTGTAATATACTTTCATATTTCTTTTTCTTTTCTTTGAATAAATGTTCAACAATGAACATCACTCTCTAATTCCCCACGCTCTGGAGTGCATTGTGGAAGTGTATTTTTAATAGAGACTTCATAAACTGAAGAAATCCAACTCTTATAATAATATACTAGTTATTAATTGCTGTCTTACTGCACCATTTCTTCTAGTATTCTGAGCTTCTTACTTGGGTAGTTTTCATTACAGTGTCCTCAAGGCTTATGGCTCCAAATATATTTTTACAGCCATCTGCGCCAGTTGGCTATTCTTAATCGCTGCACTGTGTGTGCATGTGTGTTTGTGTCTGTGTGTGTGTATGTGTGATTTTACCAACCCTGCATACTGCAATGGATAAAGAGAGTCATCAGCAACACTTGGCTCAGGCGCGGTGCCTCTGTGGTATACACGGTGATGCCAACATAAATGGCAATGGAGAAGTCTAAATGTCACTCATGCACTCACAGACACACATGCAGAGTTTTGAGGGATAAGTCTTAATGCAGTAGCATGGGCTCCTTGGCACAGACTGCTAGCCAGACTGGTATGTGGTCTGGGGTAAGTGGGGAGGCCTTGGCTGGGCTGACACACTACCAGACGTGACATACTGCACTCTATTCTCTCCTTCTCTGACTGTTGTTCTGTGTCTGAGCTGTGCAATCATCTCTGTCCACAGACTGTTTTATAATAATCATAATAAGTGCTCTGCATGTTGAGTGAAAATGTTAGCAAAAAGTAGAAATTACACCGGGAAAGATGTGACCAGGAAAAAAGACTCTCCAGATACTGCAACTTGAGGTATGAGTTCTAAAAATTAGGTTTCTATATGTTTCCCTTCACACCTATTTGGTTATTTTGGTCAGATTGATTTTTGTTAAGGTTAGTATGAAATATGTTAGTGGAGGTTAGAGTAAGAGTTTGGTCAAGTTTATCTTAATGTTTCCCCAAAACCTTTCCTGGTTGAATCCACAGACTCATGCCTAAACAACAAAAAGGTGGTTTGTGAGTGCCTTCCAAAATGACTTATATTAGTCGCCCCAGAAAAAATAATTTATTTGAATATATTTCCAATCTTCCACTGCTATGGTTAAGGTTTGGTTAATGTTGGGCAACTACACTAATGGGGAACTCCTCTGCTTTCAGACAGGATGTTTGTGTTTGCTGGTAATGGGGAGTACTGCTCAGCCTGTGAAAACAGTGGTATAAAGTCTTCTGTGGCTCTCAAGGGAGATTTCTAAAGTCTGGGAAAGTAAACCCTGATGATGTCATCAGGGTTATCTTGGCTTGGGCTTCAGACTTCAAATCTTCAACAAAAAGCCTGCTTTAAGAAACTGGAGGCATGGAGTTTGAAAGACATGGGCATTTACCTGTTTGGGAGGGTCTAATGAAAAATGCTATTGAGTTGCATCATGGGAAATGTAGGGTCCAGCGTTTTTGAAGTTTGAGCTAGAGTTCAGCAACCTGACCCGATCCCGATGGGTCCCCACAACAGGTTATGTGTATCGGGAAAAGGCGAAGTTGATCTGCTAACCGGTAAGCCAGATCATTTATTGTACTGAGATGCTATAGTGTTACATGCTGGTAGTTGACTGCAATGTGTGTATTGCCACTAAACCCATGGCTTATCGGCTAGTAGAAGTTATATGTTTTGTGCTGGTGGCATATAACTATCTTTGAAGTAGAAAATTACAAAAATATAGCCTCTGTCTCAGGATGGGCTCGGGTCTCAAATTTGGGAGTACCGAGTGGGTCGTGTCTGAAAGGCACGGGTACAGGCCAGATTTGGGTCTTGGTTTTAGGCCTATGCAAAATTCTACCATGAGCCATACTAAGGAGTATAGCTCAAGATATCTCTGCCTCTTCAATTTTGACTCTTCTTTTCTTAATCTGTCTCTTGCATGGCCCCCTACTTCATGGAAGTGCTTTACTAAATCAAGCCTCTTTAAATATCACATTTAAACTGAATTATCCAAGAATAACATCCTACCCTCATCTCTGGATTCCAATTTCTAAGAGATAATGAACATTCTCTCATAATAAAGAGCAGATATGAAACATAATAGAAAAGTTGACTTCGTACAAGTACTAAGAGCCATTGGACATCAACAGCAGAGAGAACAGACTCTTGTTTTTGAAAGGAAGAGAGGCTGTGATGGCCAATTTGGGAGGCATAACAGAGAATAAATATAAGATATTATAAATAATCTACTAACACTTCCACATGCTCAACACTGAGCCTGCTCCCCTTGGTTGGAACAAAGTGACAGAGCCATTCAGGGGTCCAATGATTGTTGATCTGAGAGCTTGTCTTTCTCTGATTGTCTCGCTTGCTTTCTCTCTCTGCCCCCCCTGACCAGCCCCCTTCTCTCAGATGAATTAGTTATATTAGAGGGATACAGTGTTTGGCATAAGGGAGCGGTTACCCACACCCTGTGATGCATGTGCCAGTTTAGCCAAGGTCCTTTCTGCCTCTCCATTCAAGCCCAGCCTGGCGGGCCATGCAGGATGCCAGGCTCAGCCAGGCTGGCTTCACTCCCAGCTTGGCCAGTGGATGACAGAGGGCTACCAGGGATGACTGGAGACAGACAGAGAGGGAGAGAGAGGAGAGCTAAAAATGTGCAGAATGGAGAGAGAGGAAGAAGATGCCACGGGTAGAGCTAAAGAGAGGGCAAGGCAGAAAGACAGAAGGATTGAAAGTACTCCAGTAGAATCTTGATCAAATGAAATTCCTCATGTAAAGTGAAATAAAGCTTATTTAAAATACAAATACAGACTAGAAAATGGAAACTGAAAGTGTGGCCAGTACTGTGATGTATTCGTTGATCCTGGTCTTGGGGTAAAGCTGGCTCCTGTGTCATGAAGTGTCATTCAAATGGAGGGTGTCCTGACCAGAAAAATGGCATCAGTCATTTGTTTAAATGTCTGAAACAACCTAGTGCCACAAAACCTATTAGCAAGTACAGTTTCATAGAGTCGCTAGCATGGCTGTAGAACCGTTGTCTTGTTTTTACCCAAGCCATAATTCTTTCATAACCATAGAAGTTCTTTCATAGGAGAACTTTGCCTTCACTGACTGCGTTTACATGTACACTAATTTACCACTTTTATTCCAACTATGACAATATTCTAATATAAACAGCATATTCCGTTTGGATATTCCTAATTAGACCTTATTCCAAATGTAGCATTTTTAGATGAAGACATGTGGGATATGTTGATATTATTCGGGTTTCAGGAGCATTCTTTGGACATGTATACAGCGCATTTGGAATATGCGTCTCAGTTTGCGACACACGGCCTCTTGCCTGTTTGTTTCTGCTCTGTGCGTTGGAAACAAGCTAACTAACAAACACAGTTTGCAAGGCAAATATTGCAACAGAGAAATTTTCAAGAAGGTGCCCCCCCCCATCACTGTTCAAACCTGTCAAAGTGCAGACACATGTACTCTGCCATTGTTGAGAAATCGGAATTATTTGGCCAGTTGTGTTGGAGGGCTTAATATTTAAGCACGCAGGAGCAGGAAAAAGGGGCTAACATGTTCTGACACCAAAGAAGCAATGTGTTAGAAGCTACTCTTCTCATGTCGAGGGCTTCAGGGAGGCATTAATGCCATCGCTTTCAACTTTCACCTCCCGCCTATAGCCATGAGGATCACCGCAACAACAAGACAGCTGAATTGAACTCCAAAAATGTGGTGCTTTCACACACCAAAACAGAGAATAGGCAGTTGAGAATTGGTGATTGATTTGAGAGTTCAGGAGTATTTGGTTTTAAAGTCGGAGCTGTAATGAAGGGATTACAAGAGGGGTTTCATGTTTGTTTTTCTGTTTTTGTTGCTCCAAATGGTCAGCATCTGCCAGTCTGGGAAAGCAAAAAAGTTGTTGGAGACTTCTGACCATATTTTCAGAGCGTGGTTCATCCAAGAGTTAGAAAGACAAACAGTGTTAGTGATTAATGAGAGGCGGGAGGGGTGCACTGCGACGGAGAAAGAGTCCAAGTTAATTATCATGCCATAAGTGCTGCTTTCAACTTTACACACACGTCTACACATACTGTATGTGTGCCTGCACTGTACTGTTTATGTGAAAATGTCTGTGTGTTCATAGGCTGTGCCACATTACTCTCCTGGCAATGGGTAGCACCAGGGCTGGGCCTGGGAAGTACACTGTAAAAAATGTCACTTAGTGTCATATCAGTGTTAAAATAGCAGTTTTCCAGATATGACAATAATATATTTCTATCCATTGAAGTTTAGGGTATTTTTTGGAAATTGTGTAATATTTTGACACAAGGCAGAATATCCTGAGACAGATAACACCTCTAACAGAGAGAAATTACACTTGACTCAAACAAAAATAAGTAAAGAAATAGTACATAATGCAATTATAGCAAAATTGTCTTATAGGGTATAAGACAATTGGTTGATTTTTTAATCTAAATCAAGAAAACAAAAAATGACTCAATACTGTGGATGTGTAGCTCTGTAGTATAAGTAGGAGGTGTGTGAAAGGAGGAAGCCATGGTCTTGGAAAAACTGTTACCTTAAGGAGGTGTGGACACGGCAGAAAGCCTCCCAGAAAAGCCAAGCTGGGAATCCATCCAGCTCCTCCTTAGCAATGGAAACTGGACTTTAGACAAGGTTGGAACTTAAGAGGGGATAACACAACATTTTGCACGTTAGCCTACCTGTGAGTGTGCAGCACTATGGTCATCAAAAGGCTGCCAGATTGTTCTCTCAGATATTTTACCATGCTGTAGTGCACTTGACTTTAAGATGGTGATGGTTATGTCAACATATTTCCAGTTATACTGCAATAGACATACATATAATATCTATAAAAGTATTTTATTGAATGTGTTTTAAATAATGTGTCATAGTAAATCGAGATTGAGAATGTTTTGTATGCTGAGACTGAGCTATTGTATTGAGCATAGCTGGGTGACAAGCTATGCTCAATACAATGAAGAATGTCAAGAAGGCTATCCTGCTCATCGCCATGTTGAGTCACCTTAACCTTCCATTCATTGAATTTGTCCAGCACTCAGCCCCCCAACAAGGATGTGATGAGTTATGCATAAATAATGAGCAGAGTGAGTGCAAACTGAAAACTGTTTCTCACAGACTTCTTCATTTCCAAACACGGTGCATCACAGTGTTTCTATTGGTCGACAGCGTACATCTGTACATTGAGTTGCAACAAAGTGAACTCTGACCTGGAACTCCGCCAGAGGTGGTTGGAGGCTAATGCAACAGTTGGCTCCAATTGTAGTGAGAAGGAAGAGAACTCATAGGACAGAAGTCTAATGGGACTAGATCTTCACTCTCTGTAGAAGAAGACAAGCTTAGTCTCAATGGCTAAAACTGTCGCTATTTACAGAAATCTCTGATCTGACTGGGAGACCCGGGTAGAAGTATTTCTTCCCTGTCGAGTGTAAAGTTATTAGCTGGCTGTAGAACAAGAATGAAAGGCCATTGTTAGCCTATACATTTAGGCCAGTAAAAAAGAACAGAACAAACACTTGTAGAATGAACACTGCAGCGGCTTTTTCACAACCCTATTGCTATGGGGAATGTTAAAAATCCTGGATTACGTTCAGTAACAACATTTTTAAAATATTCTCTTTCTACAATATCTGTGCACGGCAGATACAGAATGGTTAAAAGGAAACTCCGGTATTTTTAAACCTGGTCCCTATTTCTACAAATTTTGGGGTTTAAATGACTAATTGTTTTGGAATTGGTCCAGTAGATCACCTCCGCCAGCATCCGCGAACGGGCTTCAATGCAATCCTTTGGGGCAATTGCGCCCGTGAAAAGTAAGCCCAAGTGCTTGTTTTTGCTGCTGACAGGCTCAGATTGTTATTCGAAGTGTCTGACAACATTATAGAAAGGATCCTACAGAGACAGACTGTGTGTTAAAGAGTTTATTTAACCTGGAACAGAAGTCTTGCTCAAGCTTAAAGCTAACTGTATGAACCATTTTATTAATCCTTACGTCAACAGGTGTCAGAACATTAAAAATATCTCATATATTGCCATGGTATTGCTTTGGTCGGACTGGAAGACTCCATGGGACAATTGACCAGTGTTCCTGTAGACATCAGTAGTGAATGTCTGGTTTTGGTATCAGATCTGATCAATTAAAGACCAACATCATCCATCCATCCTTCATCCACTGTCACTGATTCCTGCTGTCTGTGGAGTGTGCTTTCACTCAAAGCTGTTGAGAACCAAGTTTTGTATTTTACTCCAAAGTTTTGATTAGTCACACCGTCCATGCAGAAAAGAGTTCTTGGCCATTCCTGACCACAGTGGTTTGTATGGGCAAAACCAGGAAACATTATACTTTGCAAATGGATAAACTTGTTTTACACTTGAGTTATGTTGACATTAGGGAAATATTATAATTATGATATTTAGTAGTGGAATTTTAACTATGAAGCTGATGTGTACAGCAATCTTCTTTTTCAACACAATACACTTGACCTATTGACCATGGCCATACAACCCCCATACTCCTCCCCATAACTTGTCTTCCTGTCTTCCTTTATCATCATGTGTTCATGTATCCTCTGCTTTCCAGTTGTCTCTTCTTATGTTCTCCCTTTGACTGTCTACTATTCCTTTCAATCATCTCTTCTCTCCATTCCCCGTGTCTTTCTCTTTTAACCCCCTTGCCCCCTTACCTCTCTCAGCATTTCTCCTCCCTTGTCTTCTCACTTGTTATTCCTTCCTCTATCCCTTTCCCCACTTTTCTAAATTAGCTTATATACATTTGCAAGAAATGAATACACTCACAAGTATCTGAAATATCTGATCATTGTCTGTTTTGAACCATATTTAAATGCTTAAATACTTCACACATGACCTCTGTATTATGGTGGGAAAAAAAGAAACACCTTGATATGCATTATTTCATGTGGTATTATTCATACGGCGATAGCTTTGATACTCTTACTTTGAATGGACTCTTAAGGAGGCCTAGTGTTCTCTTAGAGTATGTGTGCGTGTACATGCATCCACATCTTTTTTTTAATTCTCCCCTCACTTCATTGAAGATAAATGTCTTGATTTGGGGTGTGTGTGTGTGTGTGTGTGTGCTGAAGATGTCCTCAGTACTCAGCAGGGAACCGTTCCATTAAAGTTGGAGAGAGGTTTTCATGGGGCTCTTGTTCACCCTGCGCTCGTTTGGCTCTTGATCTCACCGTGCGACGAACACTCGCGCCACATTAAACGAACGGCCCGGGTCCCCACTGCCTACGGAGCATACGGAGATGACTAGGTAAAAAAAAAAATAAAAATTAAAAACACAGACGCCCCAGGCTGCCGCATAAAGCAGACTTCAGAGGGGAAACTTTCTTAACTGCGTGGTGTAAAATTAGAGCAATGATAAAAGGAAAATGTTGAGTTTTGTTTAAAGGAGAGTGTGAGGTATATGGAGAAAAAAAGTTTAGTAAGGTGTATGTAGCCTACTGTATGTGTGTGACTTGTAATGTCACTTTGTGACTACACAAAGAAGTCCAGAAGAAAAGCCACTGACAAAACCCAGGTGGTCCCTGAATGTAGGCTTACCAGTGGCTAGCTAGCCCGCTTAGAAGACAGTAAATACAAACCTAGACTTCACTCATCTTCTGTTGGAGGCTAGAGTGTTACTGAGATTTATGACTGTTGGCACTGATTTTTAAATTGTAATCCCTTACACTACTGGCTGCTGAACAAATTAACATTACTGTAACGTGTTACTCAGTAGTGTGTTAATGCCTGACACTGAAAATATCATAAACCTTTGAAAACGATGTAAAATGGCTACTCTATTTAACTAACTGTTAAGCAAGCAGGTGCTTTAATTATCTTATAAGTATGACCTGCCATAGAGATATTTTTAACAAAATTTTACAGTCTGTTAATATTCTGTCACAGTGTCTACACCATAGACTGTAAAAGAAGAGATGAACGACATGACAGCTCCCCAAAAGTGAAGCCAAAACATCTCGATTGCTCCCTGGTTACTGGCTGCAGTATACCTCATATTTTTATGATAAGTCTGGTTTTAATTAGTTATTTGATGCTATAAAAAGGGAGTGAGATGTCTGGAGAATGTATGGGAGGATCACTACTGTGCAGACTCTGGCTGCGCAAGATGGCAGCATCTGTAGCCAGGATATTTTGGCTTCATTTTTGTACAGTGGGAGGAAGTGGAGACACGTCGTCCATCTTTATAAATGGTCTATGGTCTACCCTTGATGTGTCCAGCAACAGTGCTGCTATGGGCCAAGCTGCATTTAGGCAGCACTCATAGCCCAATGCAAATTGCTGTAGCACGTAAAAAACGCATGTAAAGTGAACATTATGGGGCCGGTGTAGACACACATTAATCAGCATTCTCTTTCACCAATTTTCTGGAAATTTGGTTAAAATTTAGGCCACATTTATATGGAGACCTGACTGATACATGCATAATATACAGTATACTTTATATTTTATGCCAGTTTTCAGTTTTAATGAATTTATATCCAGTACAGTAAAGGAATAAGTCTCTAAAAAAGCATTTAGACCATGGATCTCTACAACTACTGAGTCATCAGTAATTCTCCAGTAAATATATCATTAAGAAAAATCAGTTGCACCATATGAGGTGGACTGACTCACTTGTGTGTTTGTGCATATCTGTAAGCCCAATTAAGATCAGCGTACGTGTTTTGTCTGCTGCCAGTTTAGCTTCCTATCTTCACCCTGACAGGTCCCCTACCTTTCACCCATGGCGGCATCGTTTGGTTGCCCTGCTCTGTGATGAGCTGCGCTGGGATCACTGTCTCCGCTCTGGGCTGTGTTTGAGCCTCTGTGGTAGGAGGAGGCGGTCAGTTACTGACCTGACGCCATAGGCACCTTGTACATGCAAGCGCTTGTCACAAATCATTTTCATGCATTTGCAGTTCAAGTGATAGTCGTGTCTTTGAGGTGATGTCAGCTCACCTCTGCTGGAATAGGTTTGGACGTTCAGAGCTTGTGTATGTGTGAAAACAGGTGTGCTTATATCTTTAACAAGTGTCCATACTTGCTTCATACTTAACCCCATGCTCATCACTGAGTGTGCTGTGGAAGGAATTGCATATGTTTTTGACCACATATGGTGTTATACTGTATGTGCATTTGCTCACTGCAGGCTTGTGTGTGTGTGTGTGTGTGTGTGTGTGTGTGTTGTAGGTGTGTTGACACTGCTCCCTGTCAAAGGCGATTTGAGGCCAGTTCAGTCACTGTCAGGGCCGAGGCCAACCGGGTCGTGGGGCGTCTGTGTTTATCAGCTCTGTTAGATCCTGTCATCCACCAGGCTTAGAGCAGAGCACAGGGGACCGATCATCTCCTCCAGCAGGTAAAGAACATTGAAGTGACAGGAAAGGACCTCCAACCACATATACACATGCACATGTACACACACATTCGAATAAAACAAACATCCAATCTGTTGGCCACTCTCAGTGCTGGCCAAACCTTCAGGTGTGGAGGAAAAGTGTATGTGAACTTGGGGTTTAATGAGTATTAGACTCCAACTGGGGGACTAGTTTTCTTCAAGAAATGTAATGTCAAGAAAAAGTTGCTAAATGTAGATAATTAGAGAGCTATTGGTCTTTCAGGAACAGATTATTACAGATTTCACAGATTCTGTTCCCTTAAATCTGACAATAAAAAAGGATAGAGGCTCAACCAAAACAAGAAGAGGTCTTAGAGTGCTTATATACTTGCTTTATATGTGTTTGTATGGGCATGATGGCTACTCCATCTATGTATTTTTACAGATCTACAGTACTGCTCCATATGTGGAAAAAAAGCCTTTTGTGGCTCCAGAGGGAGATGCACGAAATCTGATAAATGTCCTCAAGTGATGTCACTTGAGTCAGCGTCGGTTGGGGCTGAAGACTACTTGACTTTGAAAATGTAAGAAATCTGGGGGTGTGGAGTTAGGAAGAAGTGAGCTGACCCGACATCTGTAGCCTGCTCCTCATCTCTGCTTGAGGCCAGAGGCACCAGGCTACATTAGCCACTACTACCGCTATCAGCTGTGTAGCTCTGTATCTGCTGACTAGCAGCATCCAATCATATTCATGCAGGTGTGCAATGCGGCCGTTATACCGTGACAGGTCGGCTAGCTTTCAGTTTAATTGGCAATTACTTTTCATTAACATTGTCCATCTTTGTATTCTTTGTATAAAAGCTAGCTCATTAGTTACTCGATAATACAGAAAACTACTCAATAGTTAAATCATAATTTGTGATATGAATGCTGGCCAACTAGGCATCACTCTATACAATGATAATATGTAAGACGTGTAAAGCAAGGGTTCACCATTTAGCTATTAGTAGTACGCAAACTTAATTACCTGCACTCCTTCTATGCTTCAACATCAATCAGCGTCTTACCAGTTATTTACTTTTTACCATGTATTTTGTCTGCAGGAGCAGGAATGTGTCTTGTGCATATATGAATTTCACTTCACCTCTTCTGTGTAAATATTTGTAGGCAAAAATATGTTACTAGATGTCTCCAATATTGTCAATAATTTACTCCAGAAAGCTGTGCTCTTTTGCTTATACTACAGCTCAAGACTTATCTACTGTATGCCTGTTTGTACATGTTAGGTGATTAACTACAAAGCTGGTTCAGTTTAAGTTTGAACAGCTCTATAGGTTGATTCTTTGACAGTTCCGTTTTCTACATCTCCTGGCAATATCACAGATTTGATAAGTGGAGCTCTGTGCAGCCTTTTTAAGGCTGATCCAGTAGGAAATTACTCAGTAATATACACCATGTGTATGGATGAATCATTGAAATCCAAGGACCAGATTGCAAATAAGTGTTTCTAATACCTTCTGGAATATCAAACTGCTTTAGCCTCTATGTCAACTTGTCAGCAGGGACCATTTCTTTGCCAAATGAGAAATAATGTGAAACAGAGTTAACTCATGAATTGGTGATGACAGAGTTTTGCAGGTACAGCCCTGGTGCTCTGGTGATTTTGAGATTAGTTGGACCTCAAACACCTTACAGTAAAAAAGAAATTGGTCAAACCCTGGTAGAGATTGAACAAACTCAGAAACAGCAGAAATTGTAAAATGCTGGCAAATAGTCTGCAATCTAATTCACAGGTTCTACCCAGTTACATGTGTGGCAGTGGCTTAGGGACCATGGGATTTAAGCCGTTCCACAAGTGAGTGTTTTCTGTTAAAACAAACATCTGTTCAATGTTTTCTCATAGTGAGTTCACCCACCGGACAAAATTACCAAGGATAAACATGCCCATCAAATAGTTTTTTTTGTTGTTTTTTTCTCTCTGAGTATTGACCTTCAAACCTTCACTTCAAAGAATCACTCAAACTTTACTTTTTTGATACTAGTAATAATAATTTAATAATAATTTAGAGTAAGGTACAAATAAACAAAAAATAAGGAAGAATAGGAAGTAGAGGTGGATTTATGGATTTATAAATGTAGAGGGATGGAGATGCTGTGGAGGTCAGGATAATGACTGTGGACAGGTCCAGAGGAATAGACCGCCAAGCCTTGAGTTCCACCACTAATAGGATTAGGAAGGATGGGAATTCCCCTGGAGGACTGGACACACTCACACCAGAGCGAGCTAGAAGGAGCGACATCTCTGCCTCGCCTGGCAATACACCCGCAGGACTGGGTTTAAGTGTGTGTTGTACTTCTCTGATGATGGGGATATAAGGAACAAAATGTCCTCACAAGGATAGAAAGATGAAAAAAAATCCTCTAAAGTGAGAACATTTGGCTGGCTCTATTAGGTTGCATTACATTGTGGACTATGATTAGCTGAGTTTACTTTAGTTCATTGGTTCTTTTTTCAGGGTTAGTACCTATTAACCAACGGTAAAACTATATGTTAGGCTCGGTTAGCCTCCAGGCTAATTCACCTAGTTGCCCAGAGTCAAATGCTAAAAACTGAACACCCAGAGATTACGCAACCTAGCTCTAGGGATGGCAATGTTGGTCTGTTGGTTCACCAATATGGTCCAGACTGATATCTCAACAAATATTGGATGGATTTCCATGAAACTTTGTACAGACATTTATGTTCCCCAGAGGATGAAGCTGTTACATCTGCTCCTGTGACGTTGCCTGCCACGCCCTCTACCTCCCATCCTGGGTCTCCCTCACCTGCTGCCACTCCCCGAGTGGCTTCTCCCTCTCTCTCCCCGTGTGTGTGTGCGTGTGGGTGATTGTGTGAATGGAGACAGGTGTGCTGGAGTCAGAGCAGCGTCCCACCAGCTGCAACCGGTTCCGTAATCAAGGCCTCTACTTATACTCTGCTCAGCCGCTTTCACTGTCAGATTGTAGCTGCTACCAGTTAGTCTGCGGTTCCAGCCTTTTTGCCAGTGTAGCCTGTTGTTGTTTGTTTGGCTCAGCCTAACGCTTCTTCCCTCTGCCCTGCAGTTCCGAGGCTCCAGCCTCCTGTCTCCTGGTCCTCTTTTTGCCTGCTCTTCTTCCCTGCCCCGGACTCCTGTTTACTCAGCCACCAGTCCCAGCCTCAGCCCTGCTGTCCCCAGTGCCTTTGAAATAAACACCCTTTTACCACATTCCTGTCTCCTCTTCTCTGTCTGCACTTGGGTCCTTCAGCTCAGCATCGTAACAGGAGCTGTCTTACTTTGATGATCCATCTAATTACAACTTCCGGGTCTGACATGTGATGCACACTGGCCCCAAAATAATTTGTGTTATTTTTTGATAACTGTACCAGTTGGAGTGGACTATCCTGATAATACCATGCCCACCTTCCAGGAATCAAAGTATGAATATCATTTCTTCATATTTTAGGGGAATACATTTCTTCAACAGAAAATGAGATGTGGCACAATCTTTCCCATCTGTTTTGTAACTGAAAAGGGACAATTTTACAGCTTGTCTGCAGTTAATGCACTGTAGGTCTCAGGTTCAGGTTTCTTCTCCAGGAAATATTTTGTATTGTTTATTTTTATCTGATTAAAATTATTTTACTTTCACGTTCATGCAGTAGCCTACCTTCCCTTTTCTTCCCGTAACCTCCATTCCTTTTGTTTTTTTCCAGTTTTATCAGTGTCTGTTGGTGCCCCCCTCTCAAATCCCCTGTCCCCTATCCAAATTGTGACTATGTGACAACAACACAATCATGCACGCAAACCTCTTTCTTTTCTCTCCACTTGTTGTTCACCTCCTTCAACCAGAGGGAGGCGAGGAGATAGAAAGGCCTCCGTGTGATGGCGAGTGATGGTGACACAGAGTGCTGCCTGGGAGCCTCTTCACGGCTCTGTCCACAACATCAAGAGAGAGCCACAGCATTACATAGCCTGCAACACTTCTACGTCCCTTCTGACACACGCACACACTGACAAACACTTTTCTATTACAAAACTTCTTAGTCTTCATTGGCTGTCATCATCTGACTGCTAATCCTAACCTAAGTGTATTAGTAGAAGTGGGAAAGTACCAAAAGCTTAGCTTTATATAAACCAAAAGTTACTAAATTACTTTTTCATACATGCAATGGAAATGGGACTAAACTGTATTCAAACTGCTTTTTTTTTTTATTGAGACATGGATTTTGTGTTTTTTAGTTCTGGCCATTTCAGCTGTGTTGGTTTCACCACTTTTATGCAAATGTTAAAAGTGTTGTAACTGTTGTAAGTGTAGTTTTATTTCTGCATACTGATTTCCTGGTTCAAATTTGACCTGCTGTAATTTCTGCTTTTGTGTGAGCAGATGGTTTCTTAAGTAAATATTATAACCTACATTTTGGGGGTGCTCACTTTTAGTTTACCATCAATACAGTCCAACAGGCAACTCGACTGCACACCATCGTGGAAATTATAGCCCGGCTGATACTGGTTAGTTGAGGCAGGTATTGATATCAATATTTGAGAGTTTAAAAAAAATGAGGACATCTTACTGTTGAAAGAAAACTTGTCAGTGCTCTCGAATATGACACTTAAATTACCTCAAACATATATTTGGTATTTCTGCACTGAAATGTCCTGTTACTTATTGGCCAACATATACTGTATGCTTGTAGTGACATCTGCTATTTGCTAATATCGGCTGAGTTGTCGACCTAGCCAGTTTATTGGTGGAAATTTGTCGTTAACTTCATCTTTGCAGAATACAATGGTATTAGGACATGGAACATTACAAACGATGACTACCTCTAAAGCAACAATCAACTATAATACAAGTATAAGCACCAAATAACTGGTGCAGATTATATGGCTAATTTGGGAGTTTATTTACAACCTGTGTCATCATCTTCCTGCTTCTAACTTCTGGACTCTGATCTATGTTATGCTATGCTATAGTGTCCCCAAATGAAAGCAATGAACTTGATTCATAATCAAGTTAATGCTGGCTTTATGCAGTACACTATTAATGGATCTACAACTGGATAACATGCCACTTTATCATGGTGAATATTATGGTATCAATGATTCATCCATTAGCTATACCTGCTTATCCTTTACAGGGTCATGGGGGGGCTGGAGTCAATCCCAGCTGACATTGGGCAAGAGGCAGGGTGCACCCTGGACAGGTTGCCTGTCAATCACAGGGTTTGACACATAGAGACGGACAACCATTCATGCTCACATTCACACCTACGGGCGATTTAGAGTCGCCACTTAACCTAACCTGCATGTCTTCGGACAGCAGGAGGAAACTGGAGCACCCGGAGAAAACCCACGCAGTAACAGGTAAACTCCACACAGAAAGGCCCAAGCCAGGTTCGAACCTAGAGCCTTCTTTGCTGTGAGGCAAGTGCTGCTAACCACCGTGTTATCAGAGACTCTGTCACACATTTCCTTTAAAATAAAGTTTAACAATGCATTCATCAAAGCAAACCAAGACAAATGCACTATGGGTTTAGGGTGACCTGTAAGTTGGCTGTACTATGAAATGATCATGTCCGACAAACCAAAATCATCGCATGTTCTAGTTTCTATTTATCAGACCAAATCTGTTAGCGTCACCCGCCACATTTACTTTGTTGACACAAGGAAAGGAAGGAAGTGGGTTCTATGAGTTCACAATATTATTTTTTTTTTGTTTGTTTTGTCATTTGAAATTGTTTGCCATTTAACTTTAGAGCCTCTTTTCACTTTTCAGGTAATGACCACACTGAATTGCTCACCTGACTCAAATATTTACTGTAGAATAATGGGTGATTTGGCCTCTGTAGTTTCATCAAGTCATGCAATGTTTCCCAGCGAGCCATTCTCCCAGAAGACTTACTCCTTTTAACCTTTAACACTAACTCTTACCCTTACCTTAACCTAAACTTTAACCCTAACTCCGAATCTTAAACTAGCCCCATGCATAAGTAAACACCTGCAAAATGTCCTCCTCTTGGTCTTTACCCTTGTATCGCCTTTCGGCCCTCGTAAGGATAGCAGTACAAGAAGGCACACACATTTGAACACACACATTCCCATGGGTGCCGTGTTTGAATACTCCTCCACCCACCCACCCACCCTCCAGCTCAGTACTTAGGGAGCATATGCTGGGTGCTGTGTCTCTCTGTCCTCAGGGGCCCATGGGACCGAGGCCCCTGCCCGCCTGCCTCGTCTGCCTATTTATGACCAGAGCCAACTGGACAGGGCTGACGGATGGGCCCCTGAAGCTGGGGACAGGCAAGGGAGGGTTGGGAGGTGTGTGTGGGGGGGTGACACCCAGTCCTGGGCAATGAGAGGGAAAGAGAGTGTGTGTGTGTGTGTGTGTGTGTGTGTGTGTGTGTATGGAGTGTGTGCTTGTGAGTCAGGGAGCAGACATAGTGTGAGTTGGACTTTCCTAATCCATTATCGCTGGGCCTCGCTCCAGGTGGCGTTATGTCGACACGCTGAACGGCGAGTGTGTTGTGATGTGACAGGTCCGGTGTGCGCACGGCGTGTTTCTGCATGCGTGTGTGTTGGAGAGTTGTCCACAGACGCATCTGATGTGCGGTAATTGCTGCCCTTTCAGTTACAACTGTTACAGATTGTCTTGAGAGGGGTAACTCAGTTCAGTCAACCCATACTTTGTCTCTGCAGCTGCCAAACTTAGCTTCTCTCTTTAGGGGAGATTTAGCCTCAAGACGAAAATGGTAGTTCAGCGAAAAGAGAAACATTCCTGCTTTGTTATGGGTGCTTTGACATGTTGTAGTGTGCTGTGCAGAATTTACTTTCGACTTGTTTGTCTTCCTGCAGTGAGCACATTGGCTGTTGTGTTTCAGTAATCGACACCTTAGCACCAGCTATTTATCCCCATTGAAAGCTATGGCTTGTGGAGATATTCGCTTGGACAGAGGCGTTGCTTAATGCACTATCCGTTGCAGTATTCTCCGAAATGCCAGGGGGCGTACAAAAGAAAACATTCTAGGAATAAGCAAGAAGTCAACAAGTGTTACTGGAAGATCGTCATAAACCAACATGGCTGCACTAGCTACACTAAAGCTTGTTGTTGCTGAGGAAGAATGTATGTGTCTTTATCTTTTAAAGGTGGTGGCAATCTCTCTCCATGAGGTCTGAATCATTTGGCTGTCTCTGTGGTCTCTCATGGAAGGCTTGTAGAGGTTTCTGTAAAGGCATACTCGCTTGGCCAGTCCAGCTTCGAAGGCGTCCATGTTGAAATTAAACGTTCAGGCGGCGCGAGCGTCACCAAGTTACAAAAATTCAGAGGTGCATGACCAAGCGCTGCGACAACTTGCGGAGCCTTCACGCTTGACATAAGTTACACAGTGACGTCAGTTTTGGAGCATGGACCCTTGTGCGAGGTCTGCTGCGTCAAACACAAACCCCGCTTTAGGCTCCAGTGTGCTTTGGAAGCCGTGTTAGGTGCTAAAGCTAGCATTTCTTTCACCTTGGATTGACTGCTCCTTGCTTGTTGAGTTAGCAGTAACATTTGTGGTGTCACCGGCATATTTTAGTTACATGTTTTGCTAAGTGCAAATGATAAAGATTACAGGTAATGTTGGAGACAATAGAGTCCAACATTTCTTTTAGAGCAGGATGTTTTTGGTGAAATGAATGATTCGAAGCAAGTACTTGGTTGGGAATTCAGCTGGCTAAAGCTAGCTAGCAGATGGACGTGTCACACACTTACTAGAAAATTACATGGAAAAAGATATTTTTTTACAGCTGTATTGATTTGTGACAAATTTCACACAGAAGTTGGGAAGGATCTGTGGATTTGTATTGATGTATCTGTATCTCTGATGTATCCCAATGTTACATTCTATGTTAATTATATAAAAAAAGGAAACAGCCTTTCACTTATTTTCTGTACACACAGTGGATAGTACCAGTGACTCAAATACAGGCAGACATCAACATTTGTATTATGTTTTATCTACCATGCTAACATCTTCTTGGTCAACATAAAACTGAACAGTTTTTCAAAAGAAGCTCACTCGCCTTCCTTGTTAATACAATGGCATGGTTTAAAATACATGCAGAAATCAATGTAAACATATCCCACAAAAATGAATGTAAATGTGAGTTGTAGTGTATTTAATCAGCATTATGTCACTAAAGGCAAAACATTGACAAGAATGTCAATCAGAGATGAATTCATATTGTTACCGTACAGTACTACCGATAAACATGTAGAATTAAACATGTTGTATTTTAGATTCAGCACCGTGTGACGTGAGTGATTAGCTATGTGTCTTAAACGTACATGCAGTGCTCTCACATTGAAATCTCCTCAGAAAAATAAATGGCTTAACTCACAAATGGAAATAGGATTATTGTGTGTACAGTCACATCCAGGAAGCGTTCAATTTCACACGATGTGTTTTACAACATGTTAAGTGTTGATTTTAATCATTATAAAACACAATTTACATTATGTTGCTTCTAAATGTGCCATTTAAGAAAGTGTATGTGTGTGTGTGTGTGTGTGTATCTTTTTATAGTTATATAGCCTTGTAAAGGAAGTGTAGTAATTACATGTTTATGTAATTAGGTCAGTAATTCAAAGGAATAAGCTTCCCATTAGTAATAAAGTAGTCCTTTGTGGCCTATATCTGTCACAAGGAGGGTTGCTCTTTCATTAGTTAACACACAAATAGGCATATCTCTTTACCAGTAGTGCTTAATGCACACACACATAACACACATACACTTACCACTTTGCATCTAGGCACACCTGCAGTTATGCAATTCACACGTGAGGGCGCATACCCACAACCAAATATACTGGCAAAAGCAAAAACACACATATACACTGTGTAATACTATATATATGTACACACACACAATGCATTTATGCACAAATGTGAGGAGGCACACATACATTTGTCATTCTAAAAAAATACACAAATGCACTATACCAGCCAGCCCCACATGCACACAAATAATCATATCATGCATACTTTGCCAACCAAAACCTTGCACACACACATTACAAAACACAGAAAATGCTTCCACACACTTACTATTGCCAGACTCACACATGCCCACAAACATGCTCACACTTTCGCCCTCCATCGGCGAACCACGAAACACACACACACACACTCTCAAGCAGGCACAGCTCCCTCCACTTCTAGGCCTTCAGAAGGTATTTTCTCTCCCTCTCTCTGCCTCATCAGGCTCTGTAGCAGAGGGCAGGCAGTAGCTAATAATAGGTATTGACTGGTTCAACGTGGGATGAGCAAGGTTCAACCATTGGATCTCCAAATGCGCCCGGGGGTCACTCGCACAGCGAACACGTCTCCCCGGACCCGGCTGAAAGAGAAGGCATTTTAAACTTTCATGACTTCTCTGAAATCGCGGCTGTTTCGCCTTTCAGGCCTTAACTCTTTGTACTCAAAGCGCTCGGCCCGATCAATATCCGAGAAGGAGAGAAAGAGAGAGGGAGAGAGGAGGGGATGAAATCCAGACGTCTTTATTTCAGTGGCTAAAATTGGTGCGCGCAACACACACAACCCTGGATTTGTTCGGTCACTGCTGCTGTGAACTTTATGTGCACACTTGCTGTATTGTGCACATGCACACATTGCACACGCACTTGAACTGTGCAGATGTAGCCTGAAAAGCATACGCACATAAATGCAAGCACAAGAAGCATTAAAACACTTTTACAATGGCACTATTAAAGGATATGTTTGGATTTTTTTCAAGTCTATCTTAGTACAATGATCACGTGACCATATGGAAGTTGAAAGAGTTAATGGCCACTTGTCCATACTGGCCATAAAGCAAAACCTTTTGTAAAGCGACTACAATGTAAGAAAAGAGGGATCAAATCCACAGGCCTCGTTCTGTGCAAAGATGCATTTTAAAGCGGGATTATGCAACTTTTGAAAGAAGAAATAACACATTCTTCCTTTTTACAAATTAAAAGGTGAATTCATAAGCAGTAAAACTCACCAGTACTCAATTCAATACAACAGCCTTTCTTGGTCTGGTATGACCAGTAGCTTTTGGTTACTAAATGTTAGCTAATGTTAGCTAACTGACAGTTAAAGCTCAGCCAAAGCCAATAGGAGGCTTCAGCAGTATTAGTTAGACATGGGTATCTTCCACAGTACGTGTTTTTCCACAGACAGCGTGTCCTTGCTGAGCTGCAGCGGAGGGATAAGTCCTGGCAGTTGCATGTAGTTTTGTTTTTGAGCTACAACACCTGCAATAAGCCTACACACAACTGCCAGAAAAAAGATACCCACTCAATTTGGCTCATTCATGACTACTGAAGCCTTATATTAGTTTTGGCAGAACTTTTTTTCATGGCCAGTATGGAGAGGAGTAAAGATTACAGCGACACTTGCAAGTATATAGTGAAAATATATAGTATGTGGTGCAACCATATCCATACACCATCATAAGGGGACTTTCTCAAGTTAAAGTGTGTGTGATATAATCCAAAACTCCAAGGCAGCTACTAAATGGACCTTGTAGTGAGATTGTTTTGTCAAGCAAAAATACTGTTACAAATAAAAGTCTAGTCAAAATTTTTGGAAAGGTACAGATGTATTACCAGAAAATAAAATTAAAAAAAGAACAAGTATGCATGATGCAGAATGGCCCCTGTCATTGATATATTATACTATGCTATTATTATTACTGATACATGAATGTGTAATAATCATTTTAAGGTTGTAAATAGTTTAAATGGATCTAATTTTAAATGCTGTCGGGAAGTTTAATTTGCTGAATAAAAATTCAGATTTTTTCATCTTCATTACAGGTTTTAAATCTTCATCTGCAAAGTAATTAGTAGCTAAAGTTGTTAAATAAATGTAGTGCAGTAAAAAGTATAATATTTCAGTCTAAAATGTAGTGGACTAGATAAAGTACCATAAAATGGAAATACTTGACAAGTACCTCAAAATTGTACAGTACTGGGGTAAATGTACTCCTGCCATTGACCACACACACACACACACACACACACACACCATAAAAGCAGCAACAGCACTAAAAAGACCCACACTTTCACGCTATATGAAGACACGCTTTAACAGAACACACACTGTAAAAAAAACTATATATNATATATATATATATATATATATATATATATATATATATATATATATATACACACACAATGTGCATACAGTCAAATAAAAAGAGTTCACATGCAGAGTCAAATATCACAATAAGCACAGTGATGTTAAAAGGACACGGTGTCAGATTTATAGACTCGCAGCAGGCAGACAACAGAAAGAGAATGTGAACAAACCAGAAGAGCACTTGTGATTGGCCTCAGGCTGTAATGGACATGAACAACCTCTGTGTTAACAGCAAAGAGGCCCGACGGCTTTTTCTATTTTAAAATGGTTTCCAGTGAGCTGACTCATACTGGTCCTGGAACAGTTTCTTTATGAAATATCAAACTGTAGGAATTTGATGAAATTCAAGACAAATACACACAATGCATGGAGTGTGGGATGTGCGTGTGTGTGTGTGTGTGTGTGTGCGATGCCTTCAGGTACAGAGAGGTTTCACCACAATGTGACTCCAGCTGCTACAGAGAGGGAAGTTAATACCCATGGCAGGGGGACACAGGGGAGTGTGTGTGCGTGTGTGCACATGTGTGTATAAGAAGGGCACTACAGCTGCGGCTCCGGCAGATCTGCAGGAGGTGAATGACACTCGCCCAGAGAGAGAGAGAGAGAGAGAGAGAGACACACACACACAATAGTACTCTAAAATCTATCTATCAAACACCTCTAAAAACTGCTATTCACTACGTCTCACTATATTCTTTTCTGTATGTAATGGATACTTGTTAACTATATAAGCTCTGGTTTTTGGTCTCTCTTCATATCGTTTTTACAGCAAATGATGACGGTGATATTAACGGCAATCTTAGTCCTATATTGAGAAGAATAAATGTATGAGAACACAACTACTCCCTCTACGCCTACCGTGTCTGTTCTTGCTGCCTTATAGGAGCAACAACACATTAGTTTAGGTATGTTAAATAATCATTCCTTAGTCTGTTGAATGTATTAGTTATATAAATAATAAAGACTTCCAGTTGTCTACTGTTTTCTTTCAGTAAAGTTATAAAATGTGATGGGTAGATAGATCTTTAGACCTTGGTATATATTTGACATTTACAATGCTTTATTTATAAGGGCTGATACTTGAATCAGAAAGTACTTTTGTTCTTGAAGGGTAGCCGTACTACTGATAACATATCTATTCTAGAGTTCTTTATGGTTCCACTTGATTCCTAGTAACCAAGACCTGACACAGGACCCCAAGTCTACTCGGTTCAGGTAGGGTCCTGTTGTAATTCCTTTCAAGTGGATCCGTGTCGACTCGCTTTCAGCTCTGATCACATGGTGTCCCTACGCCAATGCGACTAGACGAGACTGCATCATTTCCATAGCAACGACTCTCTGTACTTCTGTTCTAAAGGCTTTTTCTGTAGCTGGATATAATTTGTAGCATCTTAAAATATGAATAAGGATAGTGATAATGAGTTACTTTCTACTGTTTCTAGTACTGATGAAACGGTCGAGGTGACCAGCTGACTTCGCTACGAGCTGATTGGCTGACGTGCCTTACGTTCTAAAACCAGCCACTGGTGACTTGACAAGCTAAGGTGCAGACGACGGCATCAGCCGGCTTGAGTCGAGCTGAGACGGGCCAGTTCACAGAACTGCAACTTTTCCTGCAACGTTCTAAATCGGTTTCGTCTCGTCACAAATCCTTGGTCTGAACTGGCCTTAGTAGTCAGCAGAACTGAAAAACTCCAGCTTACTGTTACTGCTGGTGAATTTCATATTTATCTATACAACATTTTGTTTTCTCTAATTGTCTAAGAATGGCAGTTACAGTGGAAGTGCTGGAAGAAGTTGAAGTTTTCGCTTAAGTGTAAAAATTGAATGACATTGAAGTGTCAATTTAAGTGCAAGTGCAGAGTGAAGCAGAAGTATCAGTTGAAATTAAACTGCTGAAAGAAACATGCCATTAAACGAGGCCAGCAGTCCATTTACTGGGGTAAGAGACAGCTTCAGAGTGGCCCATTTTTCTTTTTTAATTTAATTCTGGAGCTTTACTGGTGTTTGGGTTTGTTTTACAGCTTAGTGTACCACACAGTATTTTCCTCGACATCAATTTTTCATTCATCAATTACAGAAATTCCTAGGAAAAACACAACACAAGAACACGTGGCAAAGCAAACAAGACAAAATAAGAACAAGAGAATCAGATCAGAAAACAATGTTTTTTGTGTTTCGAGCTGGGTGGGCCAGCCGGCCTGCGACGACACGGTGTCATGTGTTGTGTGCCGGTGGCAGTTGGCTTCACCATGTGCGTTTGGCATTAGTCTGCCAGGGCACTGCTGTAAATTAGACCCTGCTTGTCTTGGATCCAATCCATCCAGATACACCACTATTCCCCACTGCCAGCTCCGCCACAGACAGTAGAATATTTGTCTAAAGTTAGTCGAGGAGAAGAAAAATGCCCAGACGTAGAAAAATACTCAGCATCTTGGTAACAGTTAGAAAATCAAGTACACTGCTGGGATGGTTTTAATAAGTTGGTTTCTAGTTCTGTCTCAGAGGAGAGTCTGAGAGTGTGGGTAAAAGACAAGAAACCTAAAAAATAGGAAACAGACTGTGCAAAGTGTTTTTTGAATTAGAGAAACGAAAGTGAATGAGGACAAAGATAAAGTGTGAAATTGGCGAATCAGGCCAAAGGTTTTGTGGTTCCTCTGTTCCTTCTATGGTTCTGGCCGTCATTACTTTGAAGGACTTATCTTTAACAAATACCAATGTCTGCATATCCCCCTCTGTGAACTGCAACATATATATATATATATATATATCTCAAACCTCAGCCCTGTATTTAGTGTAAAAAACACCCCCCAAACACATTGATGTCCACGACACACATGCAGTGGCTTTCTTGATTCATTTTACTGTTGACAAATCACCCAAGGGCCCACTTATTCGCTTTTCTCACCGTCTATCACACGGTCTTCATCAGCAGATGAAGTTTGCTCAGTTGTCATGGAAATCCACAGTAGATGTTCCAATCGCTTTTCTCACCGTCTATCACACGGTCTTCATCAGCAGATGAAGTTTGCTCAGTTGTCATGGAAATCCACAGTAGATGTTCCAACTTCCAATATTCTGACCACTTTTTTTTTTTTTTTTTTGACACAATCAAAAGATCCAGAACAACCGAGAAAGTCCCCTACAGGACTTGGAATCAGTCAGGAAATGATGATAATAACAGAAAACAATATTGAAGAAAGTTTACATTCCGATGTAGTCCCAACTCTCTGGCATCTTAGTTACAGTAGCTGATTTGTAGGATGGGTAATGGTTTGCATAATATGCTTCATCGCACAGTGCGCCCCCTGCTTGCTTTTGGTGTGAAAGACAGGTAATCAATCAATCAGTCAAACTTTATTTGTATAGCACCTTTCATACAGGTTAGTACACGTCAAAGTGCTTCACAGATGACTGACAAGCCGATAATAAGATAGAACAAGTGTAGACTGTAAAAATAAAGAAATAAAAAATAATAAAGTAACAATTTGAGACCGATGCATGTGAGGAAATGAAAATGTTAAAAAGAAATTTAAAAGCTATAATAATAATAATAATAATAATATTAATTAATAGAGTTAAATAAAAGCTAAAAAAGCTGAAAACTACATAAAATAGAAAAGATAAGACTAATAATCTTGGGTCTAGATCAGGGTACAAATCTTGACGTACTTTGCATTCAGTTAGTTAAGCTTGAAAAATCTGGTGTGACTTTTTCTTGAATCACAATTCACAACACTACCCCAAGTTGTTTGTACTGTGGCACAGATGGCATTCTCCCTTCCAATCAAACTTCAGGATTAAATGTAAAAAGACAACAACAACAACAACAAAAAACCTCAACACAGTATTTCCAAATAAACCCAACTAAAGGAGGAAGTGGTCAGTAAAATCACCTGCTGTAGTATTTGGTTGGAAGAAAAATAACTAATATTGCTTCATTAGAGCTCCTGGGTGGCCTACAGTAGAAATGTTACATGTATATTAATACTTCTTTATTAGGCCAGCCAAAATACACTTCTTTTCTTTTTCCAGCACTGCTGACGTCACATTTTGCAATCTTGAAGGTCGATTTCAGATTTCAGATAACCCCTCTGTTTTCTGTTCTTTTCTCCGCTCGCTCCATGCCCCTAACCACTAACCCCCTCCAGACACACTCTCTTCCGCTCTCGCCCTCCGCCTCAAACACACACACACACAGCGTGGGCGCTGACAGTCCCTTGAACTGTTGACAATAAGTTGATGGGCTAAAGCCTCCAGTAAACATCTCTGGTGCCACCTCTACCCAGATGGAGCTACTTAGAGAACACACACACACACACACACACACACACACACTTTCCAGGCCTGAGTTTCATTAGTCAGTATGTTTATGTCTGCGTTCATGTGGCCTGGCGGAGAAACCTCCCCGTTTCACTGCCCTCTTTGGTTGCCTCTGTCGGGTTTTACCCTGAGCAGAAATCGCAGAGGGAGAGAGTGACCACAATCACCGTTCCCTGTTTCATGTATGGGCAGCTTGTGTGTGAATGTGTGTGTGTGAGTGCACCCAGCCACCTTTGATGTTAAAACACATAGTACATGCTGTTCTCATTTCTGATCCCACCCTTCTTACCACGCTGACATCGCCGGCCAGCAGCCCCGGGGCAGATGGCACCAGGATCTGTGTGTGTGTGTGTGTGTGTGTGTGTTTCAATATAGTGAGGAAACAGTTGACCCACAGGTCGCCGGCCCTAGACAGGCTTAATTTTTTAACAATTAATCTCCTTCAGCCAGGAGGGGCAGAGTGAGGCTAAAAACTCTTTCACACACCATCTCATACACACACACGCACACACAGCGGCTGATGATGACAAGAATCAAACCGCTGTGTGTGTGTGTGTGTGTGTGTGTGTGTGTGTGTGTGTTAATCTGAGATGTGAATATGAGGAGATTAGATGGACCAGGGATTAAAATCTGGCCTTTACCTCAGAGGATCCGTTCCAGCAGGCACAGCCTGATGGACACACAACCACACACACACACACACACACACACACACACACGCGCGCGCACGCACACACACACACACTCCGAAGGTCCAAAGAAAGAGAAATGCTTGGATCAAAGCACACAAACGAGTAACCAGAGAACATTATATGTATTTCTAACAGACAAGGAGAGAATGAAAGACAGATGGAAGTGCAGGATTGATGGAAAGAGAGGAGAAACACACACACACACACAGTACACACATGCAGTACCCAAACACAGTGGCGTAGCAAGTGTCGGGCATGTAGAGTGTAGAGGGTTTTCCTCTCTATTTAAAAACCTCCTCACTGGGTCGGAAAATTAGCCCTGGTCTTCTGTTTATCGATGAGGAGTCACACACACACACACACACACACACACACACACACACACACACACACACACACACACACGGCAAACTCCAAATACACACCGACCATACATACTGTCACTCTATTTCACAAAACCAACAGGCAATGCATAAATCACAAAAATAATTCCGTGTTGCAGTCATAAATCACGTGAAAAGTGTTTTTAAAATATTATTAGTGTTATTATCTGATTTCTGAAAGATAGAAAAAAAGCTATTTAGAGATGTAGCCTCTGAGTGGGCCTTTGTACTTATTTGACTGACAGGTGAGCAGGCAGGGGCATGGAGAAGCGTCATTTTCAAATTTAAGAACGTGCCTGTCCTTGTATTGACATCTGCAGTCATGAGCATAGAGAATAAACATAAGTGAGGACAAAATCTCACAAATACCAATATCACAAACACAGAAATGGCAAAATTGAACATTGAAACAACACTGAATTGTAAATAATTACATAAATAATACAAAACAAATAAATATAAAGTATAAAGTTAAGTATAAATATAAGTAGCAAAATACCCTGAAATGAAATACAGACAAGAATAAGAAAGAGTTGGATTTAGTAAATACTTGGAATACAGGCAATAAACAAATGCGTGTTAATGTGTGCACTTTCTTATGCATGGTGTGTGTATGCGTGTGTGTGTGTCCACTCAGTGTCGTGCTGGGCTACGTGAGGAGACAGGGAGCATGTTGGAGCTGACAAGGCCTGTAGGGTCAACATCAAGCCAAATCAACTGCACTGGGGATCAGCCACTACTCCAGCTCTGTCAAATTAGGGCACAGCGCCAACACACACAAACACACGGACACATGGACATGCACACAAACAGCTGTCAGGCACACACACACACACACTCGTGACTGCCCACTGCCCCGGAAACATCAGAGCACATCTCTGCCCTGAGGTGAGAATTGCAGTTTGTGTATATGCGTGTGTGGTCTGTGGGTGTGTGTGTGGGCAGTCACAGGGTCTGTGTGGAGATTGCTGGAACGTACTGGCTGAGCAGCATGAGATTTTTGTTGGTTTGTGCGTGTGTGTGTGTGTGTGTGTGTGTGTAAGTGGGGACATATTTTTGTGGAAATTAGGCATTTAGTAATGTTCGGACTTGAGTCATTCCTTTTTTTTATGTGTGTGTTTATGTGTGTGTGCTTTCAGTAAAACACAGTGTGTGTGTGTGTATCTGAAAGAAACAATGACAGAGCCACAGCTGGATATGCGTGTGTGTGTGTGTGTATCAAAATATTGTTCAGGTGTCTATGTGTCTTTTGCATGTGTGGTTATATCTATGTCTTTGTGTGTTATATGTGTGTTTATATATCTTTATAAATGTGTGTGTGTGTCTGTCTGTGTGTGTGTGTGTGTGTGTTATGCCCCAGGGGTGTCATCAGCAGGGCAGTTAATGGGCATCTGTGCGTGGTCCAGTGGAAGCCAGCCGGCTAACTGGGCTAACTGGGCCACCTCTGCCAGCCGCTGCCAGCTGTGCCACTGGATGCCCGTTCTGCACTTCATCAGCATCATCATTATTTCAGCTTCACACACTCTGCCCAGACCGGCCACCGTCATCACTCCACCTCCACCCATCCATCTCTATCCCGTCTCCCTACACAGACTTTTGAGGACCAAATGACCTCATGAAGACAAAAAGACGAGGGAGATGTATGTGGACACATTGGCTGGTCTCATGTCTGCAAGGCAGTAATATACCAAAACCAAAAGCCAACAGCTATGGATGACAGCATTTGAGTCTGACGCTCTGCCCTTCCGTCTGTTGGTCCATCCATCATTTAGGGCGTTTGCACACCTAACCTGTTTGGTACAGTTAAAACGAACCCCGGTGCGTTTGCCCGTTTAATGTGGTTCGTTTGGGCAGGTGCGAACACAGTAATCGCACTCAGGTGTGGACCAAAACAACCGTACCGAGACCCTTTAGAGGAGGTGGTCTCGGTCCGGTTCCAAACGAACTCTGGAGCGGTTTGTTTGTGGTGGGAACGTGATCCGACCTCGATCCGACCCAACTATGCGGTGTACCCCACAAGTTTGAGCTGAACGGCTCCTGTAGCTAGATGAGCTTTGCATTCTGGGATGCAGCAGAGCCCACAAACTGTTTCTAGTAGCAGCAGCTAGCTGGAGAACAAACCAGCAATGTTTCTCTCACAGAAATATGCACTAATTCACAACACTGTATTTACTTTCTTCTTCTTCTTTGGTTTTACTGGCGGACTACAAACCAACACCAATGGTGCATGCCGCCACCTACTGTCCCAGAGTGTGCAACATCCCCAGACACATCTGACCAATAAGCGGCGTGAACGTTCTCACATGGTTTTGTAGTGATGCATTTTAGGGCGTTTTCACACCTATAGTTGGTTTGCTCTGGTCCGAATCAGTTGATGAGTTTGTAGAGTTGAAGCGTTTTCCCCTTGGTTAGGTTTCTTTTCACACAGAGGAAAAATCCTAAACACATCACTGAAGAAGAAAGTAAATACAGTGTTCTGGACTAGTGCAAATTTCTGTGAGAGAAACATTGCTGGTTCGTTCTCCGGCTAGCTGCTTCTAGTAGAAACAGTTTGCGTGCTCTGCTGCATCACATAATGCAAAGCTCATCTGCCTACAGGAGCCATTTTGCTCAACCTTCCGGAGTACACCGCGTAGTTGGGTCGGATCATGTTCCCACCACAAATGAACCGTTCCAGAGTTTGTTTGGAACAGGACCGAGACCACCTCCTCTAAAGGGTCTCGGTGCAGTGTTTTGGTCTGTACCCGAGTGCGATTACTGTGTTCGCACCTGCCCAAATGAACCGCACTAAACGGGCAAAAGCACCAGGGTTCGTTTTAACCGAACCAAACGGGCAAAGGCACCTGAGTTCATTTGAACTGCTCCAACTTGCAGCCTAAGGGCGTCTTCACACCCAACCAAGTTGGTGCGATTTGTTTGCTGTGATCCAAATCAGTTGATCCGTGCCCAAATCTCGAAGAACTTTGTTTACCATGTAGCATTATGCTGTTTACCGAGCAACTGTGAAGATGGATGAGAGACCGATTGCCACCGTGATGACTTTACATCAGCTGTTCAACCCTGCCATGAGGGAGTACAAAGACGTTAATCGCAGTGCAGTCACTTGGCTTGTATCGCTCTTCAAGTTGGGATTGCTACAGCATGACCATGTAGTGACACTCCCACACAACCGTGCACTAATTGCCACAACGTCTGATTTGGTCTGAATGCAGCCTTAAACCGAGTAGAGGAGCAGGCTACAGAGGTCTGGTAAGCTCACTTCTTTCTGATTCTACACCCCCAGATTTAGTTAATTTTCAAACGTCCAACTTTTTTCACATATGCAGTAGTACTCCTCAAGATCTGTAAACAGACTTTGATTTGTAAAATCGGTGGAGTTCCCCTTTATGGGCTGGGAACTCAACAGTAACTCTAAGCCCTTTGCTCCTCTCTCTCTCTCTCTCTCTCTCTCTCTCTCTCTCTCTCTCTCTCTCTCTCTCTCTCTCTCTCAGAGGCTGGTGACAGCCAGGTCACAGTGAATGCTTGAGTTGTTCAGGGTGAAGCTGCAGGTCAGTCGGTCTCCAGAGGTCCTCCTGCAGTCCACTGAGGTGTTCATAACTCACTCTGCTTTTTTTCTACTGTTTGACCCCTGCTCAACCACTGTTGTAACTGACTGTGTCGACTATGGATTCATCTTCTATTATTCATTATACACATTTGTATAACTTGCAACTGATTTGCGTAAGGGGTGGGCTAGGTCATGGGTGGGTTATGATATGTTTTCTGTATACAGTATATGTCTTTTGGGGCATGTGTGTGTGTTACTTTAAGGTATTTTGTGTGTTCATGTATGCACTAATTGGTCTGCATCATAGCAACTCAAACTTTTTAATTAAAGGAACACATGGATTTTACGTCAAATGTCCGGAACAATGCCATCAAAATGCACCAAAATTCTTGCTGCTCACACTAGCACATAACATCACTGACTGACTGTAGCCAGAAAGTTTCCATCCAAGTTTTTTGCGCAAACTTGAACCAGATTTCCAGAATTTTTTTTATCAATAGACCAATTTTTTCACCTCAGCCAAGCATAAAACTTTTTACACTCTTTATTTATGCACAAATTGAAAATATAAAAATATGCACACACATACTGTTACTGTGTGCATGCACTAATAAGTAAGCATATGCACACTTGCAATGGAAATACTATAGCCCTACTGTAATAGGACAAATTTCAATTACACTACCCTAATTCACCCTACATGTATTTACGATGTTCTAACTTGTCTTTTATTAGGTTACAAAGGTGTTGACAAAACCATATGATGATATATCCAAGTATATACACAGTACATTTGTAGTATCTGTATGTGACTCAGTGTGTAGGACAATTGAATATCTTGCTCAAAGACACTTCAGCTGGGCTCATGGGAATCAAACCTACAACCTCTCAGGGTAATAAGATGGTCTCATTAAGCCAACGGGCCACCCTGCTGCATACAGTATGTATATGTATGTGTGTCCCTGTGTCTGTGCGTGTGTGTGTCACTGTGTATAGAGTGGTGTGGCAGCCAGGGCCTCATGACAGATCAGGGCATTCAGGCCAGTGACATTCCTCCAGAGCCCCAGATGCATCATGGGCCAGCGGTGTGAAAAATGCTGGTCGGCTTGATCCACTCAGCCGCAGATGAATGGAGCACTCGGTGCACTCACCCATAGATGAATGGAGCGATCTATCTTGTCAGCGGAGGTCGACAGAGAGGTTACAGTATCCAGCATATACCTGTGTGTGTGCACGTGTGTGTCCCTGTGTGTTTGCTGACTCCGGAAACTACCTACAGTAGTACAACACACACAAAGGGAGAAACAAAGACAAACACAGATGATCACAAAGTAGTAGGCTACATCTAGAGTACAAACACACTAACATGTTTCTCTTACTACAGCCTATTTAGATATAGCTTATTCTTGAACCCAAATCCCCTCCATACATGTGACTACCTATCATCATTAACCTTTACCCTATTAGTAATTTCATCTTTTAAATATCGAGGAACACAGTGCTAAATTTTAGCCTCATATCCATGTATTAATCATAAGGGTTGCATATATACCAGCTGCTGAAGGTAAATTTTCTTTCATTATCTACTCATATTCTGACACAAGTGGAGAGTTTGGCTACAATTCAGCTAACTAATAGAGTTAAAACATTAAGTCTACTGCTGGGAAAGCACTGTACTCATGCTGCTTTTGCCGGGAAGCAGCACTATTAGGAAACAAGACTAAACAGACACAGCAGAAAGCATTACAGCGAAATGAATCCGGACGCCTTTGTGAAATATGTTGTTCTAGAAGCATGGTGACGTAGTGACCATACCAACAAGGCTAGTGGGTGAACTGCTGTTCACTCGAGCCGAGTGCTGGTACTGTTGTGCCCCCCCCCTTACGGCATTTTGTTCACCATTGTGCGCCGTTTAGTTCAATAAAAGGTTATTGAAGAGAGCTCGCTGACGTTCAGGTGGGAAACTTGTTAGCTTGTTAGCTCGGTAGCTAACGGGACAATAAGTTCACATAGTTCATTCAGACGTATTTGAACCATTGACTCCTAACTCGTAACTGTGTGCAAACCATTGATTTTTTGGTAAACAGTAAGCTATGATACCTTCTTCCATTTTGGACTCTCCGGCTCTCCGTCTCCACAAAGGTCAGCACTGTCAAGATGGCTTGCCATTAGTCAACGGCACAAAGTCACAGGTCAAAGTTCCAAATTGGAACTCGACATAAAAATATTACACGGATTTACTTAATCCCCGCAGTTAATCCACTAATCTCGGCTATTCCATTCTGAAATTTTATGAGAATGCCTTTTTAAATGCTGGTGTGACCAAGCCTTAAGAGTCCTCACGACAGCTAACATGCTGACATTATTTTAGTTATTAATTCATGTACTAATCATTTCTAAATTAGTTGTTTGTTGTGATAAATGGTCAGAAAAGTATGAAAAATGTCCATCACAATTTCGCAAAAACCAAGGCGACTTCTTCAAATGTCTTGTTTTGTCTGACCAACAGTTGAAAACCCAAACACATTCAATCTCATAAGACAAGGAAAAGCACCAAATCCTCAAAATTAAGAAGCTGGAACTAGAGCATGGTAGACATTTTTGCTTGAAACAATTAAGCAGTTATCAGGATAATACATTTTTTGAATCAAATAATCTGATGTTAAAAATGTTCACAGGAAAAAAATGGAAGAAATGTCAGGAAGAGCAAAAGGGGAGGGATCCCTCTCTCAGGATGGACAGATATGCAATAGATGTTGTGTGTACAGAATAGACATAAAATATACAACATGGTAAAATGAAAGTATGGACCAATCATGATGACAAAATTATGAATAGATTGTAACATATATGAAGAATGGATCCAGGAGGATGTTGAGCAACTTCAGGTTGCCAAACAAACCTGAGCTAGACGACACCATGGAAACCTGGAAGAGGACAGACTACACAAACACACAAGGCACAGGCCTGGTACAGGCACAGTGGGGCAGGACTGATTTCTCAATTAGCCTGGAGCCCAAGTGATTATAGTGTTAGTGGCCAATAACCCACCAGGACAGACTGGACATCTATATAATAAGTGGGGAAATGTTTCTTTAAAATCCAAGTTCCAACAGCTAACTAACCTCTAATCTTAATCTTATCCCAAAATTCTAAATCTAATCTCGTGTCTTGTCCTCACTTTGGAGGTTTTTTCTTAGATTTCTATCATTGTAAGGACATTTCGAGGTATAAAAATAAACATGCACACACATACACACACTGGGCCCCCATCAAACACTGCCCTGGCGTCCCTGAGTTTGTCACTCGCACACATTCACACGCATGCACTCCCACTCCCACACAGACACACACACACAAACAGCCAGCCCATCTCCTCAGCCATCAGCCCAGAGCTCCGGCGCCCAGAGCAGTGGCTCTGACACGTCTATATGTTTTTCCACCTGACCTTTTGCCGTCCTTTCTGCCACAGCCCGTAAACCATAAGCTGATATATGAAGGCAATTTTTAGCGGTGCCACTTGTATCTGAGTGATTGCGTACGCTTTACATTTGGGGCGCCTGCCACCTTGCCACCCCTCCTCCTACAGATCTCTCTATTTGGATAGCGGGCGGTGTGGGGTGGCGGGGGCAGAGAAAAGGAGGGGGGACAGACAGGATGAAAGGATGGGTGGATGTGATGCCAAATACACACATCTATCTACTCCCAGGGCAAGGAGTCTGCTGTGTGATAGCCCTTCGCTCGGCCAGGCAGAACTTAAGAGGCTTTGTGAAAGGACAGGTTTGACTGCAGCTATGCTGCAAGAACATTTTCCAGTCATCTGTTCTTGGAAGAATGGATTTTTTAATTTTAGATTTAGATTTAATATTTTGCACCAGTGTAGATCTGGGGCCAGCAATCAGGTTCAACCATAGATCAGTTTTTTCAGCATTGTTTTTTGAACCAGTGTTTTGTAGGCACAGTGGAAGCGCAAGCCTACATGTGTTCAACCTATTTTGTTTGTTCTTTCAGTAAGAATAAATCAGGTTTATTTTTGGACTATCTGAGGGCATCGGTATGTTTGGACAAACAGATAGTATTAGATATTATGAAGTCATATTTATCTGGATTTACATATTCCATTATATACATTGTTATTTACAGTAGCTTTAGCAGTTGTAGGCACTATTTGCCTACAACTGCTAGACCATAGATATCATACCAGTAGGCGTATGTAGGTCTAATCTAAATGGTAAAGCTTCTTATTAATATACTGGGTTTCAAGCAATGGTTTTAATGTCCCATGTCTGAATATTGTGATGGAAATGCTAAGGCATAACATCAAAAGAAATAACACTTCCATATATTTTTTTTATATATTTAGTGTCATAAAGACACTGAAAATTGTTGCTTTAACTAAAAAATGTCAGCACCATTGCCAGGAAAATCCTCTATCTAGAAGTTGTATTGCCGGTGATGGTGTTGGTTTGAATAGCATTAGTTCATGTTCCAGTAATGGACTGAGGCTCTAGCTCGTTAGCATTTTAACTCCTGTTTGAATAGGTGGCAATGTGCCCCTTTAGGCCCTTATCACAGCAGCAGATTGAGCTCGTTAGCTTGTTAGCATGAACTTATGCTATGGGAGTTATATGGCATTAGGCCATGTTACATTACCACAACAAAATGACACTTGTTATCTTATTAGCATAACCCCCTATTAGATGGACAAGGGGGTGTGCTGTGCATTAGCCCGTGTTACAGTAATGGAAAGGCTTTGTTAGCTTGTTAGCATGCTAAAGAGGTAGGGGTCTGTGAGTGGCATTATAGCCTGTTTAAGAGCACTGGAACAAGCCACGACAGTGTTAGCTAGTTACCATAATCTCAAGAAGGGTTTGTGTGAATGTGTGTGTATGAGTGTGTGTGTGTGTGTGTGTGTGTGTGCGTGTGCTTTTTTCCTCCAACACTTTTCAATTACAGCTGCTCATTGTCAGGTTGTAAATGGCTGGGTCAGCTGGCTGGAGTTCTGCCTTTGAACACAGTGCTGACGTCCCTACAAAGGCATCATTAGAGAGACTTGGCCCAGCAAGAGACACCCTCACTTCTCTATCGCCCCTGAGGAAACAAATCAATAATGTGCCAAAGAT